>JBBDHG010000025.1:535000-725311 GCA_037951165.1 Lophius americanus | reverse complement strand
CCACTGTGAAGTCTGGTGGTGGGTCTTTGAAGCTGTGAAGCTGTTTTTCTGCCAGAAGGTCAAAGATCTCAGTCACACCTCAAAATCAACCTAAAAATGGTTCAGAAATCACATATATAAATGTATAAATAAATATATATATATAAATAAAGGAGCTCCCAAACAGCTAGAAAAATATTTGTTTGACGTTTAGAGTGTTATGTTTTGTTTTTTTATTTGATTAAGAGGTTTGATTTTAGAGAATTTATTGAATAAAAGATCGTAGATATATATAATAAAGACATTTTTGCTTATAATTTTCCTCTTTTTAATACACCTGCGTTGGAATAGACAATTATTCCAACTGGAATATAGTGAGGCTGAAGTGTTGAGGGGCTTTAAATGGAAATCAAGAAGTTAAGTAAAAGTCGTACAAAGTACTTCATTACTCAAATACTTTCAATCCCTTGTGATATTTCAGTATCATAATCGTGTATATTATTACGCTCATTATTATGTTCGGGCAGGGAGGACAAGTGTGTGAGGAGTTATCTGTGACAGAATAGTAGTAGCAGCAGGAATGAAGGGAAAGGTTTCCAATATGGATTTGAGAGCAGTTCTGTTGGATGGTTTAGAGACGGTGGTTCCGACCAGAAGACAGGAGGCAGAGTTGAAGATGTTCAGATGTTCTCTGGGAGTGAGGAGGAAGGACAGGATCAGAAAGGAGACATCAGAGGGCAGTCCAGGTTAGACAGTCTGTCCTGGAGACAAAGTCAGAGAGGACAGACTGAGATGGTTTGGAGACATGACCAGGAGGGATGGTGAATCTACTGGTAGAAGGATGCTGGAGATGGAGCTGCAGGCAGGAGAAGAAGGGGAATACCAAAGAGATAATTTCCATCTCATTTTATCCAATGTCATCCTACAATCTGATCCTATCATGTCTTGTTCTATCCTATCTCATTTTGCCTCATCCTGGCTTAATTTATCCTATCCTATCTTCAACTATCTTATCTTGTCTGATCTCATCTTGTCTTATGTTACCTTATATTGTCTTACATCATCTCGTCTTATCCTAGCTTAACTTATCCTATCCTATCTCGTCTTAATCCCATCTTGTCTTGTATTGTTCTTGTCTTATCTTTTGTTATAAGGTAGGTAAAAAGAAGCCTTGGGCTTCAGGCTTTTCCTTTTTTGGTTTATTTACTATGTTAATAATTTTGTAAGAAAATGTCTGTTTATCGTTGTATCTTAATATGTATCAAAACCGAAATAAAATCTATTCTATATTCTATTCTGTCTTATCCTATAATATCTCATCTTACCCCATCTTATCCTATCTTACCCTATCTTACCCTATCTTATCCTATCTTACCCTACCTTATCCTATCTCGTCTTGTTTTCTGTATGAAACAATGAGCTCAGCTGTCGGTCTGTTATTTGATGTTGAGCGGACGGCAGGAAGTACTTTCAGAGGATTTTCACTGCAAAACGCCGCCTGACAAACAGACTCTAAGACAGCAGAGAGTCAGAACAATGAGCTAAAACTCATTTAAACCTCTGCAGAGCTGAGGTTAGCTGCATGCTCTTCACTACCGGGGCCTTCAGCCTGAACAGTGATGTATTTCAGTCAATCCCGAGTCAAGACTCAGTGTTAAATTAGCTGCAATGAGCCTGAGCGAGGAGCTCCTTCATGCAGCACTCCAATATGAAAAATCTGACTTTGCCCTAAGAAGAATAAGTGGTGAAATTAGACTCTATGGTTTGGCTCTCTTAAGAACTGCAGAAAAACCTGCAAATTTCCGCCAACACTAATACAGAGAGAAGGTCCCGCGGGTTAACCGCAATTCTAGCTGATTACCTTTGTCATTTAGTATGGTAGCTGCAATGATTTATAAGTGAGAATTAATACCTACTGTATGTTATATTGATGAATATGAAGTTGGACCAGGCTTTGTAACTTTCCAAACCATGAACATCTAGATGTTTGAGTGGCCCTGAAAGAGAGAAATGCATCATTAAGAGTATCTGCTGTCCACAGTCCAGATGAACAAAGTGCGTATTAAAATTCTACCATAGGTAATGATTTGTAGCCCGAGCCTCTCATTCTCTGGCACCGGTTCTGACTGTTCATTTAGTTGAGGACCCAAACCCATAAACTGAGTTATTTTATTTTTCTGTTTTTCTATTAGTCTGCTGGCTACACCTCACAGCTCAACTTTTCTCCCTGCATGTTTTTGTGCTTTGCTTTATGTGCCTCCCAGAGTAATGAATCCTTTACGTGCAGAATTCTCCACCAATTAGCATTTATTAAAAAATCCCTACCTGGAAGTACGGGCGGAAACTGGCTCCAGGATTTGCATGGGTAAGAGCCGCATGAATAAGAAATTTTGTTTGGCTAACGCAAAGCTACGTGAACGTCTGAGAAATGCTACGGTAGCTGCCAGCGAACTGGAGAAGCACTTTGTCGTTGTGCCGTGGCCCCACGCTGTAAAAAGTCCAAGCGCGGTGGAATGAGGAGTCTACTGCTGTCTGGAAGATAGAGACAGAGTGGAACCCATCACTATTACCTTGGCTGTTTGTGGTTGTGCGCCTGCCATATCCCTCTCCCCACAAGCAGATGGTAGCGTCGCTGGCCTGCCAAGTTTACTCCGAATGAATGTATGTGTGTGACATGAGTGTACATTGGTGTGTACGTGAGTGTGTGCGTTTGTGGGAGGGTTCATTAAATGCAACGTGGTTCCTTCCTATCAATCGTGAAAGGCTACTTGAAAATTCTCTTCCTTATCTTCCCAACAGCTGTAAGTATTTCTGTCCATTATAGACCCTGTCACGAGGAGCGAGTGAAGTGTTTTGACTACATATATGTGAGAAAGGATGTAATGTGGCAGCCTTACTGTGGTGCATTATGGGGGAAAAATACAGTCAAGTGAGTTTGAGACCGCATTGCATGTCAGTTTGCTTTGGAGAAGTTTGGAACTCTCAAACAACTCCAGGCGGAGTCAGTGGGGATTAGAGTGGACACTTTTATAACTCCAAAGAGGAGGCGGCTTTGGAGGATTCAGCAAATTATGGCTCGCCAAAAGGACAGAATCAAATATTTTATTATTTCTGACCAAATACAGTGGTACCTCCATTTTCGGGTGCCCTGCTTTTAAAGTTTTTTGATTTACGAGCAAAGATTTTGCCTTGCTTTACGAGCTGTGATTTAATTTACAAGCATTTTTTTTTTTGCTCTTCTCGTGGATTTTTCCCCGATTCGAGCGAGTATCGCGAATCGAACGATACCTGTATCCCGTAACAAACTTGCTTGGTATACTAGTGCTCTGCTTTGGTTTACAATCATCCTGTCTGAACAAGTCGAAGACGCGAGCGTGGGCTTCCTTTTTGCGCCCCAAGACTAGAGCGAATCTCATGTCAGCCTCCTTAGCGCTCGCTCTCAGTTAGCGTCAGGAATGGAGTGAGACCAAGTTAAGTTAAGCCAGAATCCGCTGTAAGTGAGGCTTTTATATCATATATCAAAAAGGTTTTTTATAAGAATATTTTTGGGATATTGAACGAACTAAGGGGATTTCCATTTATTTGAATGGGGAAATTCATTTCGGTTTAAGAGTTTTTTGGTTTGCGAGCAAGATCTCGGAATGAATTAAGCTCGTAAACGGAGCTACCACTGAACTTCAATCTCGATATTGTAACGACATTGTGGGCAGGGGGGGGGACATCAAGAAGGGAAATGTCTTTAAACATAAAGGTTTTTCACAATCCCCTTTCTAATATCGATTTGGCATGAAAACAATCTATAAATTGCTCCTTCAAAAAACTTTTATTGAAGTTTCTCGCCATTACAGTTCTGCTGAATAGACATTGAACGCATCAAACAGTTTATCTCAATGCAATTGGCTGCTCTGTTAGCGAGCTCTGCAGCAGATGTCAACAGTAAGCGTTTGATTTGATTTGTTGGTCAAACTTTAGCATCATCAGAGTTGTTAGTCGCTGTTTAGGAGGGCAAACAAGCGTCCGGGTCGAGGCTGCACCAATGGACAAACAGTGTTTAAAATCCGGACGTACCAGGCTAAAACCGGATGGATGGTGGGGAACCTTGCATTTTTTGAAGCTTTTTGACAGTTATCACACGCCCTATTTATAGAGATTGTGCATCACCACAACAACAAAGGCCCTTTTCCGATGCCTGGGTCATACTACACAATATCTCGGTCCTTTACGTTGGTCTTTCAAGGCTCACCAATTCAGTACAGGGGATCAAAGCGCCTTAAGTTCATGCTGCATTGTGGTGGGAAGGCTGGTGGGAGGCTGGCAGCAATACAAGTTTGACCCAGACTATTCATTCACGTCAGGTGAAGTGACATTGATAACTAGGAGGGTCAATCGAACTCTTCTCTTCTATTGGGCATCCCTCGCCGTCAACACTCTTTCATTACACTGCCGTGGTACCCCTTCACTTAAACATTGAAAAGGCAGCGGCATCATTGCCACCTTTCATCAAGCCCTTCTTTATCGTTGTATCATCGTTGATATCCGTTTGTGTCAACGCTGTCATCCTATTGGTCAACTTTAGAACATGTTGAGAGCAACATTTCCAACTGTTGTGTAACGCAGAAACTGATTTCCTAACCGAATATGTTGTGGCCCGGGTTAACAAAACTGTTTCTGGTACAGCTCGCCCGCAGGGTCACTGGACATCACTTCCACGTTCGGGCCCTACAGAGGGCACAACACCAGAGCTTTGTACCAGAACTTCAGTCTTTCACCTTGTTGCCTCCTCAGTGTCTTGAAGGAAAGAAACTTTCTAAATGCCTCTTGAGTCCAGATGGCTATTATGGGGGAAATAAGAATTCTGATAAATTAAACCATTCATGGTTTAAGCTGTTTTTGTTTTCTGTAATACATGACCTCATAACCAGCAGCAGAACCCGACTGTCAATGAAACAACTGTTTACTGTCATTTGTAAATGGATAAGATGATGATAAACGAATGTCTTCTAAAGGAGCTTGGCTTGCAGAGGAGTTGGCATGGCCGGACAGTGGCAGAGAGAGTGGAACTGACTTGATTGACCAAAGAGGAGTGTTACTGGCAGGGAGCAACGAGTCCAGGCTGATGAGGAGCACGGAGCCTTGAATCCAGGTTGACAAGGAGTAGGGAGTATCGAGTCTTTGCTGACGAGGAGCAGGGAGCATCGAGTCCAGGCTGATGAGGAGCAGGGAGCATCGAGTCCATGCTGGCGAGGAGCAGGGAGGAACGAGTAGGAGAAGATGGGGAGAAGGGAGCATTGATTTAAGGTTGACAAGGAATAGGGAGCATCCAGTCTATATTAACGAGGGAACGTTGCATCCATGCTGATGAGGTGCAGGCAGTGTGGAGTCCATGCTGGAGAGGAGCAGGGGGCAATGAGTCCGGGATGAAGAGGAGAAGGGAGCATTGATTTAAGGTTGACAAGGAATAGGGAGCATCGAGTCTATGCTAACGAGCAGCAGGGAGCATTGGGTCCATGCTGACGAGTAGCAGGGAGCGCGGAGTCCATGCTGAAGATGAGCAGGGGGCAAGGAGTCCAGGCTAATGGGGAGAGGGAAGCATGGAGTTCAGGCTGACGAGGAACAGGGAGCGTGGAGCCCTTGTTGACGAGGAGCAGGGAGCGTTGAATCCATGCTGAGGAGGAGCAGGGAAAGAACAGCCGGAGGGGCAGATTCTCCATTGGTGCCCCGTTCCCCTCACAGATGAGAGCAGGTTCTCACTGAGTTTACGTGACCGATTTGAAGGAGTCTACAGACGCCGTGGTGAAGGTTCTGCTGCCTGAAACATCATCCAGCAGGACCGGTTTGGTGTTGGGTCAGTGACAGTCTAAGGAGGCAGATCCCTGATGGGTCTCACAGACCTCCAGGTGTTAAGAGGTCAGAGTGTGTAGGCACTTCCTTGATGATGAAAAGAACTGATGCCATTGATCGGTCCTCAGGTTCTCCAGACCTGAACTCCTCCCGGACCTTAATTTACGGTATATACCAAGCCACCAGTATATCATAGTAGAACCACAGAATGTCCAGGAGCTCAGGGAAGCCTCGATCCAGTTCTGGAAGGAGATCCTCCAGGACACCATCTGCCATTTCATCAGGGCATTGTAAGGAGTTCAGAAAGTCACATGGGATCCAAACCCACCACTGAGACATTTTATGACTTATGAGAATATTCCATTCATCGAGGTCCGATTGGTGATTGAAGCGTCAAATTTTTTAGCGGTGTGTGAGGTTTGAGATGTACAGCTCGTGAATGTTGTTCAAAGGATGAAAGCTAAATCAAAACCGGGTCCCTCAGTCCTCTGCTGATGTAAATCTATCAAAATATAACAAACGTGATATGACTCTTTTCCAAGCTTAGAAGGGGGAGGAGTCAGGAATAAATTCAAACTTTTCAGCGAGCAGGTTAGGGTCCCAGAGTTTCCCTCATCTCAGGTTTAACAAACTCAGTTTAAACTTAACCCGCTTCCTTGAATACGCCTCAAGAAAGCTGGTAATAACTTTCTTCGACGCCATTACTGTCCGATATTTAGATAATGTCTTTATTGCTCTAAGAAGCGATTTTTGCACCACTGGGTTTATGTTGATTTAACGTAACGTCATCATGTCTGAGTTAAGATGCAGTGTCACATAAAACATTTAGTTTTCTGTCCCAACATTGGACACTTGAATGGACGGTGCTTTTATATTATATAACAGATAAAATCATATATTTTGACATTATTATGAATTATTCTCATATGATTACAGTTTTTGAAAATAATAAAACTGTTTTTGCCGTCTATATTTCCATTTCCAGAACTTTCCACATGAAACAACGTTCCCGTCTCTGACCGTGTGTCTCTGTCCGTCACTCATTTATCAGGGTACAGATTTAATTCGGCGAGTAGCATCACATGACGGGATGATGAAACTGCTCAGTCGACTAGAGGCTCTTGAAATGCTTCTTCAAAATTGACTTCCGAGTAATTTGATTATGACGTTTTACAATATGCGTGAAGCCAAGAGGACAGCGCCTGGCTCCTGGGGGGGTGGGGGGGATGCCAGGGTGACAAGGGAGATTTTTTTGGCTCCTCTTATAATAAGATGATGTTAGCTTTGTCTTTTGGCTGCTCCTGATGGGGTTTCTCTACTGAAGTATTCCATCTGCTATCAAACTGGCACAAGTTCAGGCTAGTCATGGTGTCAGAGGTGTGTGTGTGTGAGAGAGAGAGAGAGAGAGAGAGAGAGAGAGAGAGAGAGAGAGAGAGAGAGAGAGAGAGAGGAGAGAGAGAGAGAGAGATAGAGGAGAGAGAGAGGAGAGAGAGAGAGAGAGAGAGAGAGAGAGAGAGAGAGAGAGAGAGAGAGAGAGGAGAGGAGAGAGAGGAGAGAGAGAGAGAGAGAGAGAGAGAAGAGAGAGAGGACAGAGATAGAGATAGAAAGAGAGACAGAGACATAGAGAGAGAGAGGAGAGAGAGAGAGACAGACAGAGAGAGAGAGAGAGAGAGAGCAGAGAGAGGAGGAAGAGAGAGAATCAATGAATATCTTAAGTAAAACCCTATTAAAATAAAAATAAAACCTATGCTGTCGTCCACCTACGTTAAATCACCATTCATTTGAACCAATTTGGACATAATGGGACATGTGGTTTGGAAATAACGGACAAAAATCAGTGATTTTTCCACAAAAGCTCCCCCGAATGAGTGAAATAATGAAACTGAATTATGAACATAACACAAGTTAGAATTTATACTAAATCAGACTGATGCTGAGAGATAGTAGCATGAAAATACTGATTTTGGAAAAAAAGCTCCCCCCTATTTGCGAGAGTACACAACCGACCCTTTCCGAAAATCAATCCAGTTCTACCTTGCACTAAATTCCTATGTGGGAATTAAATTAAACATGATCCATGAAAGAGTTTTTGAGTTATTGCGCTAACATTAAGGATCTTCTGTGGACGCGGCGGTTATAACAATTCCATTATATCCCAGAATATGGATATTACAGATATTATTAATACTACTCATAATGTTAACAACAACAATAACAACAATCCACCAGAGATGTGGGATGGAGGCACCTTCGGGTTGGATCATGCTGGATCAAATTACAATTTGTAATCTTTTATTATTATGAACCTTGAAGAGGTTTTTATTCATCTTGGTTTGTCTTTTGTCTTATTATGTGCTGTTTCTTTAATTGTTCTCTCGTAGCCCTAAGACCTGTACAAGAGGAGGAACTTGATCCCTTGACTAAAAACAGCTTCCAGAACCAGAGGAGGATTGTTTATTCACAATCAATGACAGTTGGTGAGAGGATGGAATAGTTTGATGGAGCCTTCTTCACCACACCGGATCGAATCAGAGAACCAGCTTAGCGCCACGAGTGAAGCCCCAGTCGGCAGAGGATGTGACATAGCCAGGATTTCCTCTTATCTCAATTATCTAATGAATTTCAGTAATTATAATAGGAGCTAGGCTTTACGCTGTTGCCCCCCGACAGCTAAGGGTATATCTCCGAAAAGCCCCCAATCCAAGAAATAGGAACTATTTGAGTAAAATGTTTGATATACCACATAGATCTCCTCCAGTACATTCACATGCACCTAATTTTGACTCAATTGGACCCCCAGTTGAAAAATTATAGCCTGACAACCTTCGGCAATAAAGCTCCCCCCTAGCGTCAAAAATATACTGACCTTTCCCAAATTCTATCCAGTCCTTCCTCACTGATCCATGAAATAGTTTTTGGGTAATCGGGTTAACATGAAGGATCAGCGGCGGACACGATGACAATTCCACAATATCTCCACATGAATGATGGCCGTCCTGAAACCCTCCTGGTTTATCTCGTCTTTGGGACCAGCACTAGAGGCCGGGACCGGCGGCTGCGTCCCCAGCGGCCGAGGTATTAACAGTGCGTATAATCAGAAATCAAGAGCACGTCGGCACGGACTGGAATGTGTTCCATTGTTCCCTGTCGGAATGAGGTTTGGCACACCACCGTGGAGCTCCTCTCTCCAGCATTGTAGCGGACCTTTGTTTACCATTCCTGGATGCTATCATTCCAGTCGACACGGAGAGAGGTCTCACAATGCCTACTGGTCGTGAAAACCCATGTTATGACGTGTATGTCTGTACAACCCCAAACCGCCTCTGCCCCCGCGCTCTCCCAGCCTCTGCTGCTTCCCTCTCAGGGTATAAAATATCCCTCTGTGGTTTCCATTAGCATTCACCCAGGAAGCTCAATCAGTAGTCAATTCTACTTTTCCCTCCTTTTTGTAATTAGGCCTCAGGCCTTGTGTGGGGTAAGCCAGTGCATTCTGGCCGAGAAGACACTCTGAGAGGGGATTTGCGGTTTGGGAAGCCTGCGCTGGAAAGAGCAACTGTCTGTTGGAGCCAGCAACTTGCCCCGCTCTGATTTGACACATGCCCTAAACTCTGACCAAGTTTGCAGACAGGATGCAGCCTCGGCATGTGCAGAGCCGAGGCTCGTGCCAAGAGAGCCTGTAGCAAAGAAGTCAGCGCAACAACCAGAGAGGAGCGTGGAAGCCAAAGAATATCCTCTGGAAGAAGATGGCAGAAGTCTGGAGCCTCCTGGTCAAGAGGCTTAGGAGAAGAGGCATCGCCCGAAGCCAAGAGTCTTAATTCCACAAGCAAAAGGTCTTTATATTGTTGAAATTACCACACAGTCTCTCATGCACTCACAAAATCAAGCTGACACAAAGACATGCCTGCACATTGTCTGCACATTCATAATCACACTTTCATGACCGCAAATTTCTCCCCCTCTCCGTCTCAACGGCACACACAAGTTTTCTAAGGGATGTTCTCTTGCCTTGAGAGCAAATTATTTCCAACCATCGAAGCCCTTAGAGAAGAAAAACAGTTTGCTGGTGCAATTGTGTTGGGGAAAAATAAGCCTGTATCAACAAAGAGATATTGTGCAATGAGTAAAGTCCTACCGTGTTGCCAGATGACCTTACTGCTTCGTATGCGACGCTTGCATTTTTCTTTCCACATAAATATCCCACCTCCATCAGTACGTAGTGAAGGAGTTTAGATGCTCTGACTGGGCTACGCCGGGTTGATGAATGAGATGTGGTCGACTCTCAGAACTGCATCCAAGACACAAAAAAAAAAAAAAAAGAAGAAAAAAGAAAAATTGGTTTGATGAATGTCCGCTTGTCAAACATTATTTTCCATAAAATGAATTTCATTGGGAAAACAGAGTTAATTTGTCGACACGAAAAGCCTGGTAAGTCGGTGCAAATAGAGCAGGATGAATGAGCATGCACTCGTTATGACGGGTGTGTTAATATTCAAAGCTAATTGGAATGGATCAAGAGCTTGGATCAAGAGCTTGGAGCGCTCTTAGGAGTTGCATATGGTCGTGGATTGTCTATTATAGTTCCTCAAAACTCTCTCTGCATGTCAGGTGTTATTTGACTGATCCTCACAAGTCCAGCTCTCTGCTTCCCCTGCATGGATTCCCAAAAGAAAAGAAAAAAAAAAGGAAAAAGGAGTGGGTCAGGCCATCCCCACTCCTAGCCAAAACACTATTTCATCACCAGGCCCGGTTGTGTGACTGGACGGGGGCAGGATTTAGCACCGCATGCCTCATCCATCTTTAGCTCTCCCAGCCTCTCCCCTTAAAACGGACAGAGATGGATGAGCTAGCCGGAGCCCGGCGCTCCCTTCCCACTCACTCCCTCACCTTGGGAGACTTACATGACCCCGCTGCAGTCCTGAGCATCATCAAGAAGTTGGCTCCTCCCGCAAGCTCCATCGGCGGTCCCTGTGGCATCACCCATAGGTGATGCCACACTGTTCAGCTCAGTGTGGTGACGGCCGCCTCCGATATTTCTGCGAGCACTGTACTCCACACCAGCTAATCAAACAACATCAGGAGCTAGAACATCCCAGAATAAGTAAGATGAGCGCATTTGCATGATTACAAGCTCTTGAAATTTGGAATTGATTCGCTCATTCATGCAGTTTCTGTAACTGATGTTCCTGTTCAGGGTTGATGGGTGGCTGGAGCCTAACCCACCTGACATTGGGCAAGAGGGAAGGTACAACCTGGACAAGAGGGAGGGTACACCCTGGGCAAGAGGGAGGGTACAGCCTGGACAAGAGGGAGGGTACAGCCTGGACAAGAGGGAGGGTACAGCCTGGACAAGAGGGAGGGTACAGCCTGGACAAGAGGGAGGGTACACCCTGGGCAAGTAGCCAGCAACCATTCACTCTCACATTCACTCCTACAAGCAATATAAAGTCACCAATTCACCCATACTGCATGTTTTTGGACAGCGGGAGGAAGGCGGAGAACCCGGCGAAACACCACAAATACACGGGGAGAATACACAAACGCTGCAAGGAAAGGTCGGGCAGCAGTGGATTTGAACCCGGAACGTTTTTGCTGTGACGTAACTGTGCCACCCCTGTATCAGATTATCAAAATTGTACTAATGAAATCTAAAAAGAACTCACGTTTCAAAGTCACTCCTGGGGAACAATTTGTCAATGATAAAATTACAGTTTCACAGGATGTGCTTCAAAAATGAACCCGGTGCTTTGTTTAAGAGGAAGTCAAGTTGTTAACACGGAAATACAAAAAGGTAAGAATAAAAATTAAAGCAAAGGGGTTAGGGCTAGCGCTCTGGCATATGGTTGCTGTGTATGTAAAACATTATGGACATGGAAACTGGACTGGATTGGACTTATAACTCAAGTTAGCTGTAGTTCATTCATTTTCCCCAAACCAAGAAAATAGAAACACAAAAAAAAACAACAACAACAAAAGGCACCAAATCTGCTTGTGTTACCAAAGTTTGCCTGGGAATAAAAGCTGTAGCCAGTGCGATAAGATGGCCTCGGTTTCAAACATTGAGAGGATGAAGATAAAGGAATTAACAGATTCTACATAAAAGCACAGTCAGACACAGTCAAGTAGATTATTAAGTCATTAAAACCACATTTGGGAAACGTTTGAGGAACGTAAACATTACAGTAGTTTTCATTGAGAAAAAAAACGGTGTCACACTGGCACCAACATGAATGACAGAACCTTAAGTTTCCCAGCGGACCATTATGCAAAGCGTCATACCCCTCTTCCCATAATGCATCTCTTATCATCTTACATCTCCTTGTAAGTGACACATGCATGATGTAAATGGAAACATCATTTACATCTTGTGTGTTCGGACCAGGACATTATCTTCTGAGAACAAGAGCTAGCTCTCACTCCCAATCTATGAGTCTCAGGCACCAACGGTACCATCTTCGGGTCACAGGTTGCCCGTCTTTAGTTGGTTCTAACCACTGCAGACCAGGAGACCCAGAAAGAGACGCAGTCCTGGACATGCAGTCTAAGTCTAATACATCCCACCAAATCAAAGGAAATCAACGTTATTCCTACTTCACTGGTCAGTGGTCATAATATTATGGCTGATCGGTGTAGATCTAAGTATGGATTAAAGATTATTCTACACGTTTACAGTCAAAACACTTGCTGTCTAATATTTACCGACCATTGTATGGGATCAGCCATAACATTATGACCAGTGTCAGTGGTCAAAGTATGAGTTCACAGATTGTTCTACACATTACACTTACAAATCTTATATCTATACAGGCAAACACTCCAAAAGCACCTTTTAAACACACATATTAGTACACATCAACATTATTTTACACAGTTTCTTACTCACATCCTGATAGCTCCAAAACTCTCCTCGCATATTTACCATCAGCTTTGCGACAATAATGTCCCGGATCATACGACAGTTGAGTGACAGACTCCAATACCCAAGAGGTGGATGGGCCGGTTGACAGACGGATCACTTCCTTCCCGTAGAGCAGAACTGGCACAGTAACGAGCAGTCCTGCGGTCTGAGACCGACGGTGAACCGTGGACCTGCCTCTGATGGAGACCAAGGCTAAATCTTCTTGCCTATTCTGAACTTTTCCTTCTGGATTATAAATGGAGGGAATCTCCAACATGAGATTGTGCTTTGTGTCGTATTATGATTTTGATGGAAGTGAACAAACCTCACAACAAAGATTCCACTGAGGATATAGTCCAATTTGGTTCTTGATTTGAGCCTCGGGCTCAGATCAGCACCATGGCTCCTGCTTCTGACGGATGTGCCGGTAAGCCATGTCTCCACGCCGGTGAGAGCTAGAGATCATCCTGCTCAACAATCTTGGCCACGGCCGAGGAGCTCAGGAGAAGCAAACCTTTCCGAGGACAAATCTCCCAGGGAATCCAGGATTATGGGCAGCACTTCTAGTGAATCTCACACACGCTGAGCCGGGCCAAAAGCAGAAGATAGCAACATCTTTGGGTCCAGATATGAAGCAACTGGGTAAAAGGTTGAAGCATCTGGAAGGGGATGGAGGTCTGTGAAAACAGTGAGGTGAGAAGTGACGGTTTATTCAGATTCCAGGGCCAACATCTACTCCGCTCTTATAGGATATGTTTGGATAGCGCGGCTAAAACCATGGAGAGAGATTGATCACCACTAATGACTGATGAATGGTGCACATAACACGTTCCTGCTCAGAAAGCCGGACCTGCAGACAGGCTAGAAATAACATTACACACAGGTTTAGAGTCTGGTGTTCAGCATGTGATGAAGGCAGCCCACCTCCAGGTGCATGCAGTCTTCATCCAGACTACAGATGGCAGTAGAGCCTCAAGTCTGGTTGGCACAGGACACCCGTGTCATAAGATGAGCCATCAGACTGATTAACCTTTCGTAAACCTCTGCACACACGGCCATATTTAATGGGCTTCAGCGTTTTCCCTGTAAAAATAACTCCAGTCAGTTTAGGCCCAGCCTGTGATTGGTTCTGCCAGATTGGTGAGGCAAATCAAATGCAGACACATTCATCAACTGACCAAGGCCAGAGAGTATTAGAGTCTTGGGCTCTCCACACTCGGGGCTTTGAGCTGGTGATCTCTCTCAACTTAACAGGCAGCCAAAAACAACAAACTCAACGCACCAACTTTCCCTCAGCCGAAGAGAAACATTATGACATGCTGCCACAACTTAATAAACTACAGGGATGGAAGTAAGAGCAGATCCCGCACGGGTGAGTGGCGAGGTCACCATGTGGATTAATTCAGATTTGACAGAACCAAATGCAGCGACTTCTGCCCTGAAAGCGGCCCCTCAGACCGCCATGTTTTCCCCCCATTAGCTACTAGCGGCGTGTTAATTACTAGCAGGGATCTCTGAGGTGCTGGAGCTGGTGTGTGGGATAACTGAAAGGCAGATTTCCCAGTTGGACTCACTGAGGGAGGGGGGGGAAGAGAACTTTTTTTGATGCTCCTGCTGGTACCAGCACTGCCTTCATGATGACACACATCTCTCAGTCCGCTCCAGGATATTCATAGCAGGTGTCACTGCTGGGGACAACATCAGTATTTAGATACACAGAGCTGAAGAAAGAACGACCAAACATGAAGAAAACGTCTTTTCCACTTTGGCCATCAGACCGACATTTTATTCAGACTTTTTGAGATATTAGAGCAAAGAAACAGACATTTGTTCATTAGATAAAGATGTTTAATTTACAGGTGGAAAACGTTAGGGATCTCAGTGCAGACCAGTGGAATCTCAGCATTGTCTTTATAAAAAGCATTTACAGTACAGATATAATCGTTTCTGGGTCACAGAGCTGCAGCCTTGATGTGGATCCACTAATCAGAGATGTTTCCTTCAGCCTGGAGGAAATTCTCAGCTGGGTTAACTCTATGTATAACCCGTCTAAATCAGTTGGAGCACTTTTGAATTTGCTGTTCTAGTTTCTAAACGGGTGGTAAAGATATCCATCTCCTGTAGTCCACCTGGAATTCAATCAGTAACGGTTCCAAACTGTTCAGGAGAATAAAATATATTAAACATCCGGTTCTGGTCACATTTCTAGGCTGTTTGAGCTGCCGTGTCGCTCCAAACTGCTGTGTGAGGAGGGGGGGGCGACATCTAGGACATAGTGATCTGCATGGACTCCAGCATCTCCTCCACCGCCTTCATGGAGCACTTGTTCTCCTTGGTACCGCGTCCAGCCATCTGGAGGGGAGGGGGAAGGTGAGGTGGAGGAGAAAACAACAGCAGCTTTAAGAAACACCATCAATTGAACACAGAACAGACAGCAAGGGTTTATCATTGGAAAGCCCCCTATCCCATGCATTGTACAAGTACTCCTTTTGAATTTGCTGTTCTAGTTCTAGTCTACACTAGATAGATCTCCTTCTTTAGATTCACAAGGATTATATTTAAATTCTTAAAATGGACATAAGGTAAGGAAGAAACATTCCAAAAACAGTGTTTTTTGCTTAAAAAAGCAATTTTGGCTAAGAAGCTCCACCTGGTGTCGGAAAAATACAGTTGACATTCAAAATCAATCCAGTTCTACCTCACACAAAGGTCTATTTGGGTTCATAATTTATAAGAGGAAGGACCCGCGGTGATGATGAGACAAAAGTGTTCTAGGTGGACGATGGAATGGTAAACAGGTGATATGATGTAAAATAATACACTACACCTAAACGAGTGTGTTTTTCTTAACTGTTGCATAAGTTCTAATTTTAGTTCTCCGTTTATGGAGAAGGCCAGAACTGGCCTCCATGATTAGTCCACTTCCATAGCCTGTGGTGCAGGAGGGCGAAACGGTTCACTCTCATTTTCGCTCCGTCCAAAGGCTTTCACAGGAAGTGCCGGAAATGATAATACATTAGCACGTCCAGGTCTACTCATGCGTGCTCATCCAGACGCACTCTTTTTCTACCCTATTAAACATCATATCTATTATGCTGCAGCCCCTCAAAAAATATCACACAGCTTCCTGAACCTCGGGCACGGAACCAGGGATACACTAAAGGGTCGGTCTAATTAACCCCACCTCACCCCCCCGTGTTCAGACAGACATCAGTCTCCAGCTACGACCTTTATAGAATCGTATGAAAGGGACTGTACAGCTGATGTATCCAAGAAATGATTCCAGGATCTGCATTAACCCCCAGAACCGCAGGAACACCGTCAGATCAGGCAAAGCAGTTGCTGACATAATAACCACTGAGGAAATTCTGCTACTTCATGTGACTGAATGCAAATCATGGTCAGATTGAAGTTAGCATGGCAGGGACCCATGCTGTACATTTCTTTCTCACATAAAACTTAAAACGTGATTCATCAATTCTGTTTTACGGTGGGGCTCTACAGACTGTACCGCAATCCATCCTCAGGTCTTTTTCTACATCTGGCACCTTTATAAAGAACTGAGATTAAGGAAACCAGCAAATATTTCATATTAGACTATATATGTAAGACTTTCAACAGTACTCAGAATGTCAGAAACACTCCTAGGCCTACTGACGACGTGTCTCACTGATCAGCCACAACATTATGACAGGTAGTTAAAGCCAGAATAACATGAATTGTCTCGTTACATTAACACCTGTCAGTGGGTGGGATATCTTAGACACGGTGAACGTTTTCTCCTGCAGCTGATGACTTGGAAGCAGGAAAAACGGGGCGAGATCTGAGCCACTTTGACATGGGCTAAACTGTGATGGTTAGACCACGGGGTCAGAGCATCTCCGCAATTGCAGGTCTTGTTGGGTGTTCCCGGTTTGTGGTGGCTACTACCTACCAAAGTAGTCGAAAGAGGAACAAGTGGTGATCCAGCGAGAGGATCGTTCGCGCTCAGAGCTCGCTGATACGTGTGGGGAGAGAAGGCTAACGGATGCGGCATTCTTTAATGGATAACGCTCGTCACTGGGGTGTTTCCCTGTGGGTCTCGCCGCCATCTTGAACCCACACAGTCTCATATTTCAGATATTAATTTTATAAATGCGAAGACTACAGTGGATTTTATGATTTTGTAGCTTCTTTGATGTAGAATTTCATATAAGCGTACATTATTGTATTATTATTATTTTTACTGTTTAGGTGTAAGATGCATGTGTTATTTTGAATCACTTTTTCTTTTAAAAACATGTTGTTAACTTCTGCACGGTTCCTGGTCTCACTGCAGTGGGTATCTCTGTAATCTCCGCAGCCGTCTGCTGATTACCAGCATGGAGATTACTCCCATCGTCAACATTTGTAATCGACAAGCAGACCGTCTATCAGATTTACAGAAAGCAGATTTCCCTCTGCCATATTAACCCGACTCCGAGTGAAAATGGATGTGAATCATCCCAGACCTGCTCCGTCTCGCCTGAGCTCATGTTATCAGTGAAGACAGCAGCTTTGAGTGTGGCGCTGAAGCTTTGGTTCCTGCTCCTCAGAGCTGCTGATGTGAACGATGATGAATACGAGGCACACTGTCAGTTCAGCGTTTGTGTTATCCATGCTGCTCTGGATGCACCTCCCTTTTGAGGCGCGAGCTCTACTTTAACAATGTGGAGGCATTTGACTGAACATGGCATTGTAGTTGTTTCAAGGACAGTTCATGAGGTTTTGTGTCGGGGAAAGTATTAATGGAGCGAATCAACATGAGCAGGATTAAGTCGATGCGAGGTCAGTGCTTGTCTATTTTTGGTTAACTGCCCGGCCTGTCTTGAGATGGTTACAGACACACACATTTATTGGAAACCTAATGATTTGAATAATTGACACACATAGTTTGCTGAAGACGTTCAAGTCCACTCGGCTCCCTTCCAAAACCACATTCAGGCCCGCCTCTACAGTCAACGGACTAATACAGAAAAACAGACGACAATAAAACCTATGTTCAACATGCAGCAGTGCCTTTTCTGCAAAGAGGGGTTCATTCATTCAACCTTTGGCCCCGCTCAGGCCCGTTCAAACATGAACCAACTGTGGTCCAGACCCAGTCTATACCGTTATTTCCATGGCAAAACTTTTATTCCCTTCCTCTCTTGCCAAACACGAAGTTAGAGAGGACAGTTGGCTAAGGTGTGCAATTGGCTACGTAATTTCCAAGTGACTCATTCTTCTAGGTTCAGTGTGTGTATGGGTGTGTGCTTGTGTGTGTGTGTGTGTGTGTGTGTGTGTGTGTGTGTGGTAGCTAAAATGATCAGTGCATTTCATTGCCTTGCTGTCTAATGCGCCATTACCCCGGGCCCGGTAGTCAATTATCTCCTCAGCCTGAGGTGAGACCACCACATTAACTCCTGCCCTGTTCTACAACAGTTGGAGCAGACCAGACACTTCCACATCTATTTAGAGCATCCAATAATAGTCATGACGCAGCAGGAGCCCGTGGTCCGTGACAGGGGAACTAATCAGAGAATCTGTTTAGAGAGGTAGGGCTGGAGGGCAGGCAACGCAGTGCTGCTTTAAAGCCCCCGCAAACTGCGAAACGCACATCTCCAGGTCTTTTACATGTCAGAAAACTCCACCTAAGTAATTAATCCCCCCCTCCCCCCCAGCGAACCCCAATCAGTCATGACCCCTCGCTGACGTCTGCTCCCACTTGCACCCACCTGCCCACCTCTTTCTCATGCTGAGGTATGACAATCACCAGGTACCTTGGGTCTAATAAAAGTGGACGACTGACACGAGCAACGCTTTAAAGGGGCCATCAATCAGCGAGCACAAGCCCGCAGCAGCCTGCAGCCGTCTGATGGAGGCCCGCACCGCCGCTCCTCATTAAAAGATCTCATTTAACTAGAGGTGGGGATTGAGAAACTAAAGGAGGCAGCCTTACACCTTGTCATTCAACTTGTCTCACACAGCAACCACAAAAACATCTACAAGCGCACATGTGCCTCGTGCCGGTGCAGTCGTACGCATTCTGCACATACACACTCACGGCCCAGTCAGAACCCCAGCACAGCCTCACTATTACCAGGCAACTTAAACAAACACACGCCGTTGTTGAGCAGGGCAGAAGCAGAGGGGCGGGGTGAGGCTCACATCATGTTCCCTGAAGGATAAAGGTGTGATTGACAGGCTGAGGGGTCTCATTATCAGCACCCAGGGGTCAAAACTGCACTGAGTCAAAAGCCAAAACGTTCCCTTGAAGCTGAACCGTTTCCTCACAACAACTCACCTGAAACCCGTTCTCTATTCTATTTGGGCCACGTCAATAACAGAGAGATTCTCTCTAGAACCACAAAGAGGTCAGTTTATCAAATTCTTCTATTTTCTGGGAAGAAATCAACTTTAAAATCACTGCAAAATGTTTGACCACAAACTGAAATCTCTGCCCGTTGAGTACAGAGAATGTAATGAAGTGAATGTATTCAGACGTGAGGCAGTGTTTGGGCAGCAAATAACCGTATTTTTGATTCATTACAGCCAACATCACCAAACACAGATGTGTTCCCTGTCTGTGGGTAAACCCTCTCCCACACCTCCTTGGCAATAAAGAAAATATTTAAGAAAGCACAACATGTGCTACACTGCTGGTTAAACTACTGTCTAATCCCCGTAAGCAGTTTCAGATGAAGTCTCAGAGTCGTCTTCTATGAAGTCTGTTCAAAACCTCGCCTGACAGCCTCACACTTACATAAAGCACCGGCATCTGCCAATAGTGTATCGCTATTAACTTGGGTATAAATATAAATCAGTAGTGTTTTTGTAGTAATGTGATGACAGAGAAGACAGTTAATATACAAACTAACATGAGTTTTGAAAAGGAGCTAGAGGAAGTGTTGTCTGGTGTCTTTCACCTTCCCCTTCTACTCCATCTCAGCCGACCTGTTAACCCTCTCATGTCCCGCTCAACTGTTTGGTTGAGCTCATTTTTGAGTCGCTTTTGTTTTTGAAAATGTGACTGAACATGTGTATAATCTGACCCAGTGGCAGCATGTATATGCTAGAAGAGTACGGGGCCAAGGACGGGGCCCTGGTCGAGCCCACAGATCAATGAGGCCACCAAGGTGGCGGCATATTAAAGCATTCAAGGACTTACCAGAAAGAATTATGTGACTTGAGAACTAAAAAGAAAGGTCCTATAAAGGTCAAATAGTTTTCTAATTTGATCCAAATGTAAAGTGCATTATAAATTAAATATATTATTATTAATATTATAAATTAAAATGGACTATTTTCCATGAAATACAAAATTTCATCATGGAACAATGAGTCTGATTTTTCATATATTTACTCATTACCGTTTGAACACATACAACAATTTGTCATTTAATGTTAAATTTAGAGTTTTGTTTGATCCACTGTTGTTTTTCGTCGGTGAGGACATTAAAGGGTTAAAGCCTGATGCCGCGGACCCTTCACTCACTTTCTTCAGTTATGTGATCTCTGCCAAAGCAACCTCCAAATATCATTTCTTTTTTTCTCCCCACACTTAGGTCTTCTCTCTTTTCAAACGCTCTGATTTATGATTATAAGTTAGCAGTTTGAGATATCCATCTTGTCCCCCGCTGGGATCAAAGACTCTGGGAGACGGCGAGGTGAGGTTAGGGAGTCCACTGATCAAAGTGCAGTTAGTGTGGACCCGACGTCAGTAGAGACATCTGATTGACTCATTTTGTTGACCAAACCACCTTTACATTTTTCTTCTTTATCGCAGAGATTTATCTCTTCTTACACATTTAGTGTTAACCTAAACGAAAGCGGCTGCACCTCCCGGGTTATGACGGCTCATCACATGTTCAGTCAAAGCTCAAGGAATGAGGCAAAAGCTCAGAGCTCCTCTATGGCACTTCTAGCAGAGTGCCAACCGAGCGCAGCCATTCACCGTGACGTTACTCGCATGCGCACGTTTTTCCAACAGAGCTCTCGGACTCGTGTGAAATGTGTCTATGAGTGTGGTGAGACGGGGTCTTTAGAGGCTCAGCGGGAAGCCTCTCTCTCAACAGGACCCACACATGCAGAGAGAGAAACCGCTTATTACATATCTAACAGTTGATGCCTGAATAAGCAACACATACGGCCGCGTGGTGAGTAAGATGTCTTTTGAATATGCTTTTAGGAGTGGGTTTCCATGGCGATAGCATAAACAATTTTAGTGATACCATCTGAAGAGCTCTTCACTTTTTCCTTTCCCACAACCCACACACACATACACCCACACCCACACACCCACACCCACACACATCACTGATCACAATTAATAATTATTCCTTCTGGGATGGCTCTCAGTGAAAATATATTTGAATGCACTTAGATAATATTAGTTGTGCAACTAATGAAGGAGTACTGCAGTTAAATAAATAAAACTGAAAGGCATAACCGGGCCTACGCTATTGTTCCTTACAGCAAGGGTCTGTACCCCAAAAGCCCCCAATCCCCTGCATTGTACAATTGAACTCCTCATATTAAAAGTGACTCATTAACATCTCAAATACACTCAGCCTAACTTGTTCTATGAAGTCAGAAATATGCTTCGGTAATGTAATGCAACATCATTATTACTCACTTAATGTCTGACTCAGAGCCATATAAAATATTAAATGTTCTGTACTATCATTTGAGATGTCAATGGATATGTTTCCTCTAGAGATGCTCAGTGCTTATCATATTATCTATAATATATAGAGGTGCACCGATCAATCGGTGGGCCAACAATTCCTGTGTTGTAGACGCAGCACCCCTAATGGAACCCTTTAGTTCTATGGAGTCCACAATATGCTCTGAGGTCCTATCCCGTAGTCACTCAATAATGAAGAGAAAAACAGTAGTTTTTTTTCTGTGCATACTAATAAAACAAGAAAGATATCCTTGTATTAGGAGGATGTGTGTATCTTTGTGCTAAGGCTTAGACCTTAGCACGCAGAATGATTCCATGAGAATGATTCCATGAAGTTTTTAAGCTCTCGCGTTGACAACAAGGTTTTGCATCAGACGTGGCAGCAGCGATGACGATTTGATAATATCCCGACTTTTCAGGGATATAATTAGGCTAATGAATGTCGGGCGCTATTGAACAAATGGGAGTTCTGACAATCAATACAAAGAGGATTGCAGCTCACTCGGAGAACCTCTACATCTCTCTGCTGGTCCAGTGTGGTTGTTATCCCAGGGTAAGCAGCCTGCAGCGCTGCGAGAACCTCAGAGTGTGGAAGTAAGACTGAGCAGACACTGTGGCCTTAAATCAACAAATTAACAATAAACATACCAAAACGCACCAAAAGACACTAGGGCTGTTATTACAACACTGCAAATAAAGGCATCGTTCAGGCCTGCTGTGCATTTGGTGGTGGTGGTGGTGAATGGTTTTCACATATTATTCAAATGAGGGGATTTCTTGACGTCTGGATATTGTGTGCAAATGCCCCATGAACGCTGAAAACAACAGAGGAATCATACGATAACATGACTGCTGGTTTTCACAGTCTGGTGGAATGGAGAGGGGTTGTGGGGGAAAGTAAAAAGGGGGTCTTTCAGTGGAACATATGAGGGCAGGAGAAGAGCAAAGGCATTGCGGGTAGACTATCAAATATAAGAAAAAGCCGTTGATGACTCACCTTATAGGCTCTATTTATCTGAGCGGCAGCCCAACCAGCGTACTTCATATTGTCCTTCTTCACCTTGGCGCTCACTTTTGGACTGGCACCGATCTGACTTGCAGACTAGAATAAAAAAAGGAAGAAAAGGGGAGAAAAGACAAGAGAAACAGACCAAAGAATAGTTAGTGATCCGGCCAATGTTCTTCCCCCGGATTCTGACGAATGCCTTCTGGAAGGAGATTCAGGTTCAATTGGAGCAAATTATATTGATGAACTGATAAAAATTATTCGATACCCATATCAATAAAGATTCTAAAAAGTGGAAGATAAGGTCTATAGTTTTTGAGTAGATATCTGACTAGTCCCGTTATCCTCATATGATGCGACATTGGAGGGAATGTAGGCTTAAAGGTTTTTTTTCTTCTCAATCTTTGTACATATTTATGGTTTGTATATCTTCTATGGGAAATGATGCATTTGTGGCTGCAGCGTGGGTGAAAGGAAAAAGACATATTTCCCACCTCAAGGGACATTAACCATTATCTTGACCTTGAGGCGTTCTTGAGTCGAGACTCGGTGAAACAGAAATAAAAGAGCGACTGAGATGAATGGGCAGCCACTCCCACCCTCCACCAGCTTCTACTAGTCATTGTGGCAGAACGAAGAGCAAAAACAGACCCGGTCCTGATGACAAGGGAGAAGGAAAAAGTGAGTGTAAGTCTTCGTACGTAAACCGTCTCTTTAAGGGGGACTAATTTCTCCAACACCATGGGTTCCTGGCGATGAAAGGACCGTGTATGTCTTGTGTGCAGCGAGAGGAGAACTGTGTGAATCACCTTCCCTGCTACCCAGACAGCTCCCCGCACACCGCAAATCCTGTGTCTTTCCCATGTTCCTGGCATCCTCTCCACACAGCGAGCCCCAGAGGGCTTACGCTGCCTGTGCTTCAAAGCTGCTCCGACCGGTCCGCTGGAACTCAAACTACACACCAATCAACCTGGTGGTGTTTCTTCAGTTCACATGGTTTGGCTACGGCGTTTTCTAGTGACATTGTCAACTCAAGAGAGAGACGTATATTTAAATTATGTCAACCTAGACAGGCTATCCCTGAACAACAGTGTGCCACATTATGGAGGGGAATCCCCACCAAAGTGTTGGGAGTAGCAATCCCACAATCCAACTGTGGGCAGCGCTGCCAGGTCCTCTGCTGCGGTGACTCAGGCGGCGTGAGACGGTGAGAGTTTCGTGCCCTTTCACTGAGCCTCCTTCACCTGTCAAGAGCCGGAGCACCGAAACTAGCTGACAATCTGCAAAACACGCTCCTGTGACAGACCTGTGACTGATACCCAAGAAACTCCCACCTGAAGGATCCATTAGAGACCCGAGTGTCAGTGGAGGACTTGTCAGGAAGCCGTACAGGCCCTGCTCTGTCTTCAGGCCAACCTGAGAGTTAGCAGATGCGATTGCTCGCTTTGACCCTCCCCTGCTCCTCCTATATCTCCACCTCAGAGGGTTTGGGCCGCTGGGAGGTGTTTGGACTGGCAGCTTGCAGCCTGCCAGTGCAACACAGATGAAAACACTGGGGCTCTCTATGTTAGACCCGTTCCCCTTCTTCACGTTTTACTCACAGCACCCACTCCGTTTGTGTTTTTATGTCAAGTCTCACTTACACATGATGCATTGGCACTAACAGACAACATCCTGTTTAAATAAATATGTAGATGAAAGGGTTTTTCTTGCCATTTACAATCAAAACGGCGAAAAAAAGGTGAAGTTTCTTTTTTTTGCACCTGGTTGGATAATCTGCCAGTGACAAAACGCATGCAGCAGTGGTGCAGCTCCATCTCGTACTCTTTGCTCTTTTCTAGTCCATGACTACTTTATTTATTTTAGCCATAAACATGAAAAAGTCTCACCAAAGGGGTATTATTACTAGAATAAAGCGCTCCAGAGGGGCAGACTTTTCCGATGCGGGAGTTCACCGTCTGAGTCAGCAGTGAGCTGACCTGTCTGAGAGCCCCTTCTTCACTCCCCCCAAAAACACACAAAAGCGCAGTCTTGCCTGACATAGTCAGTGGTCAGCCTCGACCTTGACAAACCACAACGTTACAAAAAGGGTTCAACTGTTTTTCTCCACCTCCCTCCCTCCCTCCCTGTCTTTCTCCATGCAAACCGGTACTCACCATGTACAGACCAAACAATGCCCTCATGTTTCGGTTGTTCAGCCTCAGCGCCTGGGCAAAATACTTTCTGGACAGCTCCAGATTTTCCAGCCCCCCCTGGGTGTACTTCACCTGTGTGAGGAGGCATTGGACACAACCAATAAGCTGTGTTAAAGGTCAAGCAATGACAGCACCACATCTGAATAAGCAATACGTGACATCCCAGTGTAAACATCTCTTTTCATGAGCCTATATTCCCGGTGACATTACGCGTGCGTCCGTGGCTCTTAGTGCGGGAAAGAGGCACCATTCACAGAGTTTATTCCACGGTTTTGCCCCGATGTTTGATGACGGACATCCGGGCAGGTACCCACCTCAGCGTACTGCTCACAGTACAAATGATTGTGAGGGTTGGTCATCATCAGCTCCTCCAGACAGAATGCTGCTTTTCCGTAGCTGTGGAAACGACAGGGAAAACAGTGAGTGGATTGATACAGCTGTGCGTGTGTCCACCAATAGCTTGCCCGACTGTAAAGCACAACGTACACGCCTAATAAATCTACAGGTATACATATGAATGAATGGATGGGGCAAAGGTCAGCTTGTATGCAATGGACTATGCTGACCAGATCCACTGAATGACGTGAAGTTTATTTACAGAATTAGAGTAGAACCACTCAGTGGAGACAGCTGTCAGAGGTAAAAGCCTATCGTGTGGTCATTCTCCCTACTTTGGGGACACTGCGGATCAATCTTGTCAGACTGTGTGTTTTTTCAGCCTTTAATGTGTAGTTAACTACCTTCCTGAGGTCAGCACTACAATAAGGGCTGGCACACTGTGCTTAGACTCAGATGAGATCACTTCTCAGCAGCAGACTGCTGAGCTGTTGACCTCACACTAATCTGCTGCCACTCTACCTCTAATACACAGTTTCCCCTTCTCCGGCCCAGACCAACAGCAGCTAACCTATAGTGTGTCATTAGCAATATGCGCTACAATGTCTCTGCATTTATCAAGACAAAAGCCAACATACACACCCACACCAACAGGAAGTGGGTTGCCTATTGACACATAAGAACAAAAAACTGTAAATATATGTTTTTGAGGGGGTTTTTACTCATTTTGCAAGAATTCTGGTTTCTTTAACATTTTATAAAATCCTTCAGACCACCGTGGGACCATAGCAACATACAGGCAGTCATTTTATCTTTTGACTAATGCAGGAAATGATGTGATGCATTTTCAGCTGGGAGAAAAATGTTACAAACTTCAACATGAATTCAAGTCAACCATAGTAACAAGCTGGAAGATTAACAGCATAGGAGGAAGAGGAAGGTGGGGACATAGAAAGAAAGAAATAAACAGGGAGAAGGGGGTTGAGTCGAGGGGGGAGATCAGAGCGTTTGGAAGGTTTGGGGCTGCTTGCAATTACCACTTCCTCTCCATAAAGACTTTCAGATGTGCTCGAGCAGTGGTCGCAGCCTGCTCCATCAGCCATCATCCAGAACCAAACCAGACTCTTACCTCTTCTACTCTTCCTCTAAGCCCCCTAACCCCACCGTCACCAGCTCCTCTCCTAAGATCATCACTTTTCTTTACAGTGCTGTAGTCTAGCTGAAGCCACCATCATGTGCTGAACCGAACCGAGTCCATTTGTTGCTTTTGGAGATCGGTGAAACCATCAGTAGTGGCTTTCCCCCATTTCAATACCACACTCTGACTCCACATAATACAAGAATAGATGCAGACTGTGCAAAGTATGTTTGAAAAAATGATTACTATTTATCCTGTAATTCTGGATGACTTGTCCAATTTTGTTAAAACAGTTTCATAAGCTGGGTCAGAACATAGGCCAGCGGTGGATTCCAGCAGAGCCTCCGTGCGACTCTCACAAATGGACGGCAAATAGTCTCTTGTTTAAACACCATCAGCAGAGGGATTGTTTTAACAGTGTCAGCTCAGAGGTTATTAATTACCCTTTAATGTGTTAACACTGATGCCTACTGCGACCCCAACAATGGCCGTGCAGAGACACACCGCTTTGTTTATTGTTAGCTCCCAGGGTGTTCCGCAGGGAGGGGAGGAGAGTTTATTTCTCTTCCATGCTTCTCCATCACCCTGTTTTCTCTGGCTGTTGGGGAAAGAAAAGTGCCACCACCTTCTCCTGGGAATTTCACAGCAAGTGCTCTCTCCCCCTCTCTGCCACCCCCCCTGCTCCGTCCCTCGGGAAAAGAGTGGCGATAGTGCGAGGCTTTCCGGAAGAGGAGGAGGAGGAGGAGGGGAAACAGGGAGTTTGTTACTCAAAATAAAGAAAACAAAGAAAAGAAATTGACACGCCTGTAGATAAGGGGCTGTGGGAGAGAATGGGGTGATATTAGAAGTGTTGGGATAAGCGGGAAGATAATCCGCTCACCCATGGATTTCCTCTGGCTACTACAGCAATAAAGCCGCCCAGACAAAAGCATGAAATATCCAATAAGGAGCCCTCTCACCACGGCGCATTCCTGCTGCCAGTGCCCTTGTTCCAGAGCAACCAAACAACCTGAGAGTCAGCATGCTGGCACACACACACGCACACACATACGCAAACACGCATCAAACCATGGCTAAACTACAGACACTGCTTCACTAACTTCTCAGGCCGAGACAATTAAAGAGGGATAAAAGCTGACACAAACAAAATGATTCTTTTCCTACAATGTTGTCGTCTGTCTTCAACATCTCCTGGGCAACTGAGATATCAGTGGGAGGCCGTGGAGTCTGTCTGCTCGAGGATGTAGGAGAAGGGGCTTTACACCAAAAGCCTATTAAACAACTCCTCTGTGACAAACATGGACAGAGCTCCATTCAGACCCCTGACCGAGATCGGCATCTCACCGCCTTCCATTGTAGCCATCCAGCCAGATCAAGCCATCAGGCTGATGTGAGGCGCAGCAGAGGTGACAGGTAAACCGCTGACGTGGCGTTAGAGGAAAGGAAGGAACTCTTATGTGATAAATAAATTATATTTATGGTGTATCTAAGGAATCAACATAGATGGACCCTAAACATTCACTTCAGAAACCAAAGAATATAAATATATATATATAAATCCTATAAATCTTATAGGATTTATCTAATCTCGTATAAATAAATCTTCTTTGGGATGTTCCCTTTAGGGGTCACCACAGCTGACGACCCGTTTCCATCTTGACCTGTCCTCTACATCATCTGACATCTTTCCACCAACAGATCCACTATCACTCCTCTTCACAGGTCCAAACCATCTCAGTCTCCACGACGTCTAACCTTCAGCCGTCCTGCTGATTCGCTTGTTTCTAATCATCCAGTCCATCCAGAGGATTTAAATCTTATTCCCTGTCAACATGTCAGATCATTTCCACATTACTTTACAGCACTATATTAACCATATTAACCAGCCCCCCCTCGGCGTTGCTGTCTGAAATTGATATACTTGTTTAATAAATCTTTAACTAAGAGAAATTTGTGAAATCAGGCTTTTGTCAATTGGTTTGAATCTGTTGTGATGTAAACACTGGTCGGAGCTTAACCACAAAACATGTGGTACATAATGAGAGGAATGTGGTCCCAGCAGTCCTCCTGAGTGATCCATGAATACAGACAGGTGACGTTTGCTAACTGAACACTGAATACAATTTGTCAAGCGTTTGCTTAATGAAAGTAAATCACAATGGGGCTTTTAGCTAAACGGTGCATTTAAATGATCAAAATGTATTTACTCGTGCTCGTTGATGTAGAGCTCCGACAACTCATGCCACGCTTCTTGGTCCCCAACAAACCTGCAAACACAGAATGATAATAATAATAATTCTGCCTCAAGTCCCAACAGCAGTGAATGCATCTGAAAAAAGTTGTTACAACAAGTCATACAGATTTCAAGGTGGATAGAGAGAGTAGTGTAGGAATTTTATGCACAAGTTTGGCAGCTCTATTGAAATCCAACTACATTTCTAATCTAAATGAATGCCGGGGGAGGAGAGGGGTCTTTGAGAGATACGCACTGCTCCAGATACTCATTTAGCTCCCGGATGGCTTCGGTGCTCTTCCCCTGGGCCTTCAGAATGGAGATCTTGCGCTTCCTCGCTGCCTGTAGAGGAAAGTAAATAGGATTAGGAGCTCAGCTCCTCGAGTGTTTGTCTCAGAGGGGTGTGAGAATGAGTGACTGTAAAGGATGTGAGTTAAAGTGAGTAGTTCAGCATCATTTCAGAACCCCAGCACCAAAGGTTATGCTATAAGGACAAATGACTTCCGTAAAATGAAACACGCTTTGGTGCAGCCACAAAATAAAAGTTCAAGTTTCCTTGTTTCATAACCCTAACCTAAACCCTGTCAGGAGAGACGGTTAGCGGCCATGTCCAACCAGAGATGTATACAAACATTGTGAGTCAGTGTTTGGGAGCTGGAAAGATCTCAGTGGCTGAGATAAAACGCTGAGTCATCACCTAACCAAGTAGAGAGAATGGCGTGCTCCCCTAAACCTTAACGACTCTCTTCCTGCCGGCCCACATCCCAGCTTACATAAACTGAGAACTGCCATCTTCTTTTTTGATGTTTAAGTGACCTTAAGCCGGATTAGATTGTCATCAGCATGAATTAGAAAATATTACTAACGTTTTTACACTGACTTTACATTCTCTCTCTTTCTTTTGGTGGTGAGTGAAAACCTTCAGAGGAGGCTGCCAGTCCATTAGGAGAGCACTGCCCTGCCACAGCTTAGTTTATTTATGAGCAGACGTTTGATTGAGCGGGGCTTCCTTTCCTGCACTCACAGCCAAAGCCATCGAGGGCCGTGTATGAGTCATGTCTAAGGGGCCGTAAATTTGGGCCTTTTCTGACACTGCCGTCACAAGAAATCCAGTTATCCATCAGGCTGGGACAGAGACCTGCAGACACAACCCACAAGCAATCTATCAGCCTCTCAGACAATAAAAAAAACACCAAAGACAAGAGAACGTCTCGATCAAACAAAGGATAATTCCAAAGTCAACAGTAAGGATTTCTGCCTGCACCACAACATATCTTATTCCCAAACACAGACCTGTACAAGTGTGTATTTTTAGTATGAGGCTCGTTTAAAGACTCTGGAGGAAATGATTGATTCGTGTTATTAACAAGGGGCAGCGAATGTTCAATCAAACAATTCCTCTGTAATACCCTGTGACTATCAAACACGGACTTTACATCCAGATCATTCCACTAACATTTGAGGTTCTGTGAGATTCAGGACCTTAAATTCACTTCACACTAGATTACACACAGGTTGGCTCTTTTTCTCATCCGCCACAGATAATAGCATCACCCCACCCACCTCTCCTTTCTTCCAGCCTTTCTTTAATTTCCCAGATAAAGAAGCACTTGGGGCTCAGAGGAACATATGGAAGCTGGTAGCCCGGAGAGTCACACACCACTTTATTAAACGAGAAGCTATTCCAAACCACTCCTCCCTCTCCTCCTTTCTCTAACTAATGATCCAGAAACCTGGCAGTGGGTCTGATCCCTTTGTTGTCATGATTCTTTTTTAATTAGCGCACTGAGGAGACATTAGGAGGGAGAACTAGATAATTTACATCACTGCTGGCTCTCTGCTGCAACCTACCACAACCTTCCTTTAATAGAATAATAAACATAGCTGTGAGGGTGGCGGGCTGTACATATATGAAATTGGAAGGAGGGGGGAAAAAAAGGCTAGAGAAAGAATCAAAGAAAAGTTCAGAAAAATATTAAATTTCAATGCCGTTTAAGGTTTGTTTAGGTCTGTACATAGCAACAACAGAGGCTTATTTGTCCAATATTGCTCGGATACACAGCAAAAAGGGTTTGATTTGATAAATCAAACCCTGCCATCCATTGCGTGAAGGTACTTCACGTTTATGGTATGAATATGGGGCTTTAAATTTCAGGAGTCTTCACCCGCAGAAACACAATCTTGTCCCACAATTAATCTGTAATTGCATTTGATTGTGGGTCAAACCTCAAGAGTGGCCCCTGTGACCTCAGCGGCATATTTAAGTGATATTAGTGTTTTTTTATTGAACAGTCAGGGTGAAAAGGGGGGCGCTGGAATTCAGTAGTGATACAATGAATGGGACAACTCGAGTAGAAAATAAAAAAAGCAAATATTGTGGACGCTGCACAATCTAAGATCCTCAGAAGAAATAAAAAGGTGGAAAGAAATGCATTTACGCACGCAGACAAGAAATTTGCCAGATCATTGCTGTAGGTATTGGAACATAGCAAGCAATGGAAGGGCTAAGAGTTTGAAACATATTTTGGACACTGCCATGGCAAAAAAAAAAAAAAACTTCCAACAATTTTTGTTGATTCAACAATTTTGGTTAATGGGTACCACATCTATTCCACAGCCTGTTATTACAACAGCTCAGTTTCCAATCTCTGCTTCGCATGCTGGGACGCCTCACAAGTCTTCCTTGTGGTCGACAATTTTCCGCCATTTCTCAGGCCCATCCCGTCTGATTCTCAGGAGCATGTGTGCAAATATGTAAGAGGAAGATGGCCCTCTCTCTGAGCCAGGTGACCTGAACGATGCCATTGGAACACCGCTCCAGCCTCCACCACTAAATCCAAGTCATTCAGGGCGAGGATTGTGGGAAAAAGGTTTAAGGTTAGCATTCCTCACACAGAGGGCCTATTTGTCTGTTTTGTTCCAGTCCCGGCCCAGATTTTGATTGACAGTCCACTCGTTTTGGGGGCAGTATTCAGTGCGCAGAGACCAGGAAACCGACCGTTCCCTTTCCGAGGATGTCCCTGGAATCCCAGGAACATCTGTGCCATGTCGGGGGAAGTGCCTTGGGATTCTCTGAAATTACAACTCCCATTGTCAAAACAGTGGATAATGTAAAGAAATTTGTTGCACTTAAAGCAAATTACTTAAACTTAGGTTTGCCGGAGCAAAACCCGGCTTGTATATGAAAATTACTGTGTTAGAGGAAAATGAAAAGAAACACTTGTGGGTTTAACTCCTCTCTTGTTTTGAAGCGCATGTATGGATAAAGGAATACATTATATAAAATACTTTCAGCACGTTGGCTGCAACCATCCTAGTGTAGTTTGTTTGTCAGCCACAGTAAAGATCAATAAAGTTATAGTAAAATAGTTATAAATGCTTCTTTATTTTGCCAGAAGTTTCAGGCAGCATGAGCATTTTCAATATCCTCTACAGCTAATGGAGCCATGAAAAACGGTTAAACGCGCTACGTTATAGGAAGGGTCATTGATGAGATCCAATCTATGCTACGGTGTGACCCTCTGTGCATGCTACATGAGATATATCATGCCTCCATTACTAATAAAAAATACAAAGGTAAGCCTTTCAAAATGCTCACATTCTGTGAAAGAAACTACATTCTTCTGAACTGGATAACAGACAAAGTCCCGACCGTAGGATTTGGGCATAAGATCATACTTGAAAATGTGTCATTAGAAACATATTCACAGACTTGAGTGTGTTTCTATGAGTCAAACTCAAGATGTTGTTTTGTTATTGTTGCTTTTTTCCTTTTGTTTCTGTGGAAAATAAAAAATCAGTAAATACATATTTTTTTAAAAAGGGAGAGAAAACAAGTTCTGATTTTACATCTGGCCCTTGCCTTACAAAGAAACTAAAAGAACATGAGTGCGGGAAGACTCCCAAGGCAATAGTCCTATCCCTTGTTTTAAAGACAGCCCTGCTAATCTTACATGCAAACTTGCAGCAGCCACAAAAGCGTGAAATCAATGGAGGGTCTTGACAAAGGAGAGTTAGGAGTGAGACACTGAGTGGCTAGATATGGAGGTTATTCCTCAGTGTGTTTCCACTAGACAGAGGTGGGGAGCAGAAGAAAACGTTTAACTGACGATGTGAAGACTATATACATGGCATCCAAAGCACAAATATCTATGCTATGGCTATAGCACTTAGAGAAAATGTTTAATATAACTAAAGTGATCCATATGTAAGCATGGCGGCAGGAGACGTATTGAGCATCTTCCGGGGTGAGGGGTGAGAGGTATAGCCAAAATAAAGTTATGGTTTAATTTGAAAAAGCTTGAGAAGATTCTTTCTTGCCGCATGTCCTCATGGAAACAATTAACAGCAGGTACATTATGTTTCGGGTTGGCGGTCTGGAATTGGCAGAACAGTGACCAGATATGCTTCTGCAAATCATTTCAGAGGTAAATAGTAAACTGAGAGCAGCCGACAACATGGAGAGCGGTTTAGAGCGGGGTTATTTGGGGCACGTCTGTATTAACTGCGAGGCACAGAGGCAGACTTTGCACTTGAAGCAAGTGGACGACAACGGAGAAGGTTGGAGAGAAGCACTGCTCAGGGTGGGGGTCTGAAAGGTCTACTAAATCACTGCCTTCAAAGGCCAAAACTTTATTTACGCTTTACTTCCACTAAACATGCCTGCCACTGACTGAGGCCATGAATCACCCCACACCCACCCGGCCTTAAACACTTTTCGACCGCGTCGGTGATAGGCTGATCAGTGCCTGGTGGAGGGCAGAAAGGCCACGGAGCATTCACCTCGGCAAACTCACACCGCTAATACCAAAGTGCATCAGCAGATTTTAAGACCTTCAAAACGTCGAGAGCACAAAGTGAAGGAAAGCAGAGTGCTAAGTGAAGGGATTTTCCCCTCTCTTTTCCTTTTCCTCGCTCTTACCGTGTTGGTGGGGTCCTCCTGGAGAATGGCATCATAGTCCTTGCTGGCCTCGTCGTACCTTCAGACACAGAGAAAAGAATACAAATTAGGTTGTTTTTTTTTTAACCAATTCCAGTACCCAGTCGAGTAAAATTAGGGGGTGTGGATATCAAACCCAGTTGAAGGTAATCAAATTACTGTATATAGCGTTGTAGGCTCCTATGATTACACTGAGGTTGTACAGAAATCAGTGGTGATCTAACGGAAGAAATAAACACTCACTTAACTTTAGGTTGCTGGTCACACAGCCAGAATTGTGAGATTATATCACTACACAATGAGTCATGAAATCAATACAAACACAGCACACTGTTTTGAAGAATGTGTTTTCATTTGATTGTATCCAGCTTGATTCACCTTTAAACAAAATTAAATTGCTGGTTTTACATTCATCCAAACCTACAGCTAACTTATTGTTTCAGTTGTCTCCTGGCCAATGTATATAACCACTATACACACATACATGTGAACATGATAAAGCAACAATATTAAACACAGCGCACCTCAAATTGTTGGACTGGGCTCACATGATTGTGTTTAAAGTGGAAATTTATGAGCTGTAAATATCAAATCAAATGTTAAAATAAAAAATAAAAAAAATACCTGGGAGTGGGAGGGTGTGTATTTCACTTGTCTTGTTAAATCAGGTGGTGAGGAATGATTTTAGAACTAGAATATAGATGTATATATACATTTATATCCTTGTTCTTTAGCAGCCAAATGCAAAGACCCGCCCACAGCCGGCAACAGACAGAAGCAACTCTGGCTCCCATTAACACCGAGTAGCTCCACTTCCAGCCCTGCGTCTTCCCTCACATTCACTTTATTATTCAGGCACACTTTAGGAGATTTCAGATGGCACCGGCGAGCACTCGCAAGCCACTTTGATTTGCTTTATTTATTTAGGAATTAGGCATGTGTGTGTGTTGAGGGGAAAGGCCATGCTGTTTAAAGCTGTGTCATTCACATGGGGCTCTGTCTGCTGCCAATTAGATCCCAGGGTGACACTTATTTAATCTGACAGCGGTGGAGCAATCACTCTCAATTGTCACATAAACTATCACATAACCAATAAAGTAGGAATGGTGAACCGGGCGGAGGATGTGAGTTAGGAAGAAAACTTTGTTAGCCTTAGCACTAACTAAAAGACCAGCGTTTATGGTTCCTTCTTCATTCTGCAGATTAGAAATAGATCTCATGACTGATTTGGTGGGCAGTGTTGAGATTGTGCTGACATGATAGTTACTGAACTTAAACAAAAACTATTTTTGTGCGTTTGGAACAAAACACGAGGGGTATGATAAAATCATGAAGGGGAGATGAGGAATAACAAAATGAGGTAAGAACAAAGGAATAGAAAACAGGGGTGGATAGAGGCACCCCCAGAGTAATGTGGGATGTGACCACTTCCTTCCCCGGAAACCCCGACTCAAACGAGAGGAACACAGGACCCCTCGGTGCTGAAACCTTCCTCTGTTCTACAAAGGAATACAAGGTGATCTGGCATAAATACATCCTACTCCACAACTATTCACACATACACGCCATTCCACCCCATTGGGTCAGGGGGTGTATTCCGGAAAGCAGGTTTTATGGAAACTGAGTGTGTTAAACCTGAGATGATGAGAACTCTGCGGTATCCATTCCACGGTAGGTTAAGCTTACTATGAACATAACCTGTTCGCTGGCAGGTTATGCTGGCTAGGAGTTTGCTCCTGACTCCTCCCCCTTGTGAATGGAATGGAATTCTGATCCATCTGAATAAAATTCATGAACCATGTACCTCAAACATCAAACGCCGCTGACGTCTCTCACATCTGAGCAAAGTCTTTTTGTTGCTCTCCAGTTTTTTGCAAAGCGGAGGATCCTCTACACCACCAGCAACACTATATCAATGTTACTCCACGCAGCAGGATATTCAGCAGGAGGACATTTTTGTGCGTTAAATCAGCAGCAGGCGGTTGGCTTTTAAAACCACTGAATGTTATTTGCTTTGTTTAATGTTTCAAATATGATTAAAACTAAATTGAATTGAAATACCCTATGGGCCAAGCATAAATCCTATGAGCTGGTCTGGAACCGAAAATTCTGAGTTTCCCTTCTCAGGGTTAATCAATCCAGAGCTTGATGTTAAAACCCCACAGTCTGTTAAACCCACTTTCTGGAATACCCCCTGCTAACAACTTCTCACCCACAAGACGTCCAAAATACCACCATAACAATGAGGCGGTGCTTTTTTTGCCCCTCTCAGCCGCTGGTGCTTACCGTTCCAAAGCTTCAAGCCTCATGCCCGATAATCGCTTCACTCTGTGGCTATTTGAAAACTGCTTCTCCAGTTCATGTAGGCAGATCTGCAAGAATGTGGGCAAATGAGAGAAACCAATAGATGATTTAAGTATGTTACACTTGTATGTCACACACAAACCACAACAAATACAAACTTCAACATGTCAGTTTCGCCCCTGCTACAGTTAAAACCAGACATGAGTGTTAAAGTTCTCTTTAATACTCTCCACTACTGTTAATATCGCTTTTTAACTACACATGAGTATTTATTTATTCCATGAACAAACTTGAACTCAGAACTCACAGCATTAAGACTCAGGATGACAAATAAATCCTGAGGTAAAATGCCCTTGAACACCACAAACGATGGCCAAGTTCAGCTAACACTCGAAACATGGGTCTCCAATCATTTTCTGCACCCTCTAACTCTAATTCTTAGAAAATTGTTTTTCCAAAGTACGGTAACATTTGGCCAAATAAAAATCTGATTTTCACATCTGGCAGAGGGCAAGCTGCAAAGTAGAGATGGCGGTGAGAGCGAGCCGTAGGTTTTGAAGCGCTTGGGTGTATGAGGAAGAGCTGCAAAAACCTACCAGAGCCAAGTCGTCCCGACTGCAGTCCAGCGCTGCTATCATCACCTGCTCATAAATAATCCATACTGGGAAGGAGAGGCAGACAGAGAAGACTGTGTTAACACCCTTTCCATTCCGCTGTCTACTGTAACATGAAAACATGATATATTCAACTGTACACTTCATGTCCCGACTTTGAGCTCGTCCTTGCAGCTGCACCTCAAGTTTTTTTATTCACGCAAACAAGTTTCCATGATACCAATCAAAGGTTTAAGACTCCAGTCAAGGAACTTTCCCTTTCAGTTTAATGTGTATGGAACACATTACATTGCTTCTTGCAAAATAAAACAACTCCTTAGAAAGCACTTTAATAATGGTAATAATCATGAATGCATTTCAACTAGGCCTGCGCTGCCGTCCTAGACAGCAAGGCCCCGAACAAACAATCCCCCTGGTTGAACTCCTCAAACCATATGTGAAATTATATCTGAAAAACAGTGCTTTTAGTAAGAACAACTTCCCCTAGTGAAACAAATATGAAGAACTAGTGTAAAATGTGATATATACAAGATAGATCTCCTCAAGCTGATTCATATGCACCAAATTTGGAATAAATCAGACGAATGATTGAGAAAATATGGCCCAGAAATTTGGGGAATAAAGTTCTCCCTTGCGCCAGAAAGATTGCAGCGCAGGTTGCAGAACAGGAGGGCGCAGTGGCCCTCTGCATTGCTCAACCCCATCTTGCTGTACCTCCAAATGTAATTCACCACCCTTATTGCGACATACACTTAGGTGGGTTCTCACATGGGAGATTCTGTGGCCCCCTCCACGTGGCGGCACAGTGCCAGGGCCTTCCCGCTGGCGCCTGGCTCCCTGCCGGGTCCACTGGGCCGTTGGACGCCGCAGGTCCACGGTGGTGGTGGAGGTGGTGAGTGACGGTAGGCTGTCTTTTGGGGTTCCTCCTGCTCTATCCCCCTGGAGGTATGACTGTGCTCTCTGGCAGTCCTGGTCGGGATGCTTCCTTGGCCCTGGGCTTGTTTGTTGTGCCTGGGTCCCTCTGATGGTGCGGGCTCTGGGTCCTGGGAATTCCCGCAGCTGGGGGGCGTCTTGAGAAATCCGCCGTCTGTTGGACTTTGAAGGGGGCCCTGTGCACTGGTGGGGGAATTATTGGCCAAACACAGGCGCATCTACTATGAACTGTTCATCAGTGTTTATTGGGGCTACCATTGGCTGTTGAACCAGTGTAAGAGGTCAACATTACCACTCTGTGGTTAGTTCGGGTGGGTCTCTCCAGAGTCTGCACTGACTGGGGGTGCATGGAACACAAACCACTACACTGCTTATTAGTTTTACCACCTGTAATTTTGTCCTTGTTTGTTTTGTTTTGTATTTGTGTTTTCAAACTAGTTTGTTTTGCATTGCCGGCAGAAAGTCAAAGTTCTTTCGAGTTGGTGTTGGACACCGCCAGGGATGACCTTGTCAACAATTCTGTTCTTAATATTTATGGACAGAATTTCTGGGCGCAGTCATGTGGCGGAGGGGGTGGAGTTTGCGGCCTTAGGAATCCATCTCTGCTTTTTGCTGATGATGGTTGCCCTATTGGTACCGTCCAACACTGACCTCCAGCTCGCACTGGGATGAGAATCAGTACCTCTAAGTCTGACGCCATGGTTCTCAGCCGGAATAGGTATGGGCTCACTCTGGGTCACGGGGAAGTTGTTTCCCCGAAAGGAGGAGTTCCAGTATCTCGAGATTTTGTTTACGAGTGAGGTGAAAAGGGAACGGGAGATGGACAGACAGCAGACCGCTATATCGAGCCGTTGCGCGAAAACAAAGCTCTCGATTTACCGGTCCATCTACGGTCCGACCTCGACCTATGGTCATGAGCGTGGGTAGTGACCAAATGAATGAGATCGTGGATACAAGCGACTGAAATTAGTTTCTCCGCTGGGTGGCTGGGTTCAGCCTTAGAGGTAGGGTGAGGAGCTCAGACATCCGGGAGAGGCTCAAGTAGAGACGCTGCTCCTCCACATCGAGAGAAGTCAGTTGAGGTGGTTCGGGCATCTGTTTAGGATGTCGCCCTAACGCCTCCCTGGGGAGTTGTTTCGGGCATGTCCATCTGGAAGGAGACCCCAGGGCAGACCCAGGACCCGCTGGAGAGATTACATCTCTCGGCTGGCTTTGGAACGCCTCAGAATCCTCCCAGAGGGGTTGGTGGATGTGGCCGGGGAGAGGAAAGTCTGGGCTTCCCTTCGTTTTAAATAAAATATATTAGGCTACTTTTGAAAGAACGCTGGTCGAGGTCACATGAGCACACTCCCAGAAAAAAATCATTATCAAATTGCATGCATCTAATAATAATAATAATAATAATACATCTCTTAGGAAATGGTTCACTTGGTGACTTATGCCTTTTATAAAGATGAAAAAAATTAAATAGATTATTTCTGTCTGTCTATTAGAGGTATTTTCTCTTTTATATTACTTTAATTATAGAGATATGAAAGAAAAAAAACACAAAGTTCTGCAGAGAAAAAGTCAATACTAACTTGGCATTGCAAACTATATTAAAGCTACTTTCAGTGAAAAGCAAAAGGCTTCACTAATTTTAGAACAAAGTTGAATCTCTGTGAAGGCAGAGTGGCTGGACAAGCATTCTTCTTCATTCTGTTTCTCGTGAGAAAATATGAACAATTGCTGTAGTTCACATTCCAGAAGCACTTTGGGTAGACATATGTGGTTTATTAACAACATTGTGTCTGCTTCCATTAAAGGCGAAAAACAAACTATGCCTTTAATAAACACAATTATAAACTGTATGTGTGAGATGGGTGAAGTTGAAGCAGCATTGATGTGTTTGTATAATGTTTTTTAAATTTCTGAATTTCTTTTCACCACAGACAGAGGCATTGAGAAGTGTTGACGATAGAGTGGACCGCCTTTAAATATCCGTCACATTTCTATGCTTCAGCATCATCTACAAGGTTCAAACGCGGAGGAGGTTTAAAATACCAACCGATTATGATGTTTGGTTGCATCACAGACATAAGGAGAAACTTTCTTCTATCTAATCTCAAACGTTGAGGTTTGAAAATAATGGCAAATCATATTATACATTAAAGCTATGCTATTATAAAGATTGAATTGCTGCGATGAGGAAATAGCTGCTGAGACATGACGCTGAAATACAACATCTCTCCCTCAGCGAGAAGTGGAGGTGAGTGTCAGTTTTAACAGACTCTCTTCGAAAAGTTGTATTCCAGTTAAATCTAACTTTTTCTAACTCTACACTCTTTCATTGGTAATGTGGTCACGCTCAGAAGGTACCGATATAAACCGATATGCTGACAACTGATATAACCCAAATATACGTACATGCTGCCATGCTTAAGTGAGCCAGTTTGAGCGTGGGTGTTAGCGGAGCGGTCCAGATTAATCCGTACGTGGTTTGGAGTGAAGAGGACTGGATCTGAAAGTGCTGACCAAAGTCCCAGAGCACACAAGAGGGGTGAATCCAAGGGGAAGCTGACCCTGAAATAAGGTCTGAGTCCGGCTTTAAATTTGATTTTCGGGTTGTATTTTCAATTGAAGTGGGCTTGATAAACACAATCTGCTGCTATTATGACAAAATAACTAGGCCTACATAATCCCTGACCGAAAGGGGTTTATCCCAAAAAGCCCCCAATCCCCGGCGTTGTACAAACAATCCCCAGACTGAACTCCTTGAATTAAATGTGACTCATTAATAGTCTCAGACGGTCATTATTAGCTCAGCGCTTTTCTATGAAGTCAGCAGTATGCTCGAGGATAAGATCCCATCGTATCTCAATAATGATGATAAATACAGTTAACCATTCTTTCCGAGCTCAGTAATAAAACCTGACAGATTTCTTTGTGTGAATTACTATGAGAACATTTTGGACACAACGGAATTTATGGTTGTGAAATTATGGACGAGAAACTGTGTTTTTTCAAAAAGCTCCCCCTAGTTATTACAATATGAACTATTATTGTGAAATTATACATATATTAATACAAGATATCTCCTTGTGTAGAATTATATGAGCTAAGTTCTGCATTCTGGGGTTCTGCATGAAACTAATCTAAAGCATGTCTGAAAGTGATGCCGTTGAGAGAACGACTAATTCTTTAAAATGTCTCATGGTTAGCATCTGTTTAATTCAGTCAACTGTAAAATTACAACATGTATACTAAAAGCCTGTTAACCAATGCCAATTAATGGAATTAATACAACATGTTAGACAGTTCTGGGACATAAGAGGACGTGTTCAGTTAAATGAGCAGCCTGTGTAATTGAAAAGAAGGATAAAAAAACAATTGAAAAACCGTCAGTGCGTGCTAAAAACGGACAAATGCCTTGAGTTTTCCTTGGCTTTAATGATTCCAGCTCTTGTTTTAATGGCCATCTTATTTCACAGCCAATTTAAGAGCTGGTTCCAATAAAAGCAGGCCTGAGAAGTATTTATCAGCTTCTTCTGAGGATCACATGAATCATAATGACGTGGGGAAAAGTGGGTTTAATGGAGGAATTCAGCAGAAATAGTAGAACTACAGTTATAAAGGAAATCCATGATTTGTGTATAATGGGTGAAACTCACTGCGGTTTTAAAAGTAAAATCTCTAAAAATCCTCTCTCATGCACCCTCACACCATTATAGTCAGACACTGGACAATATGATGCACAAGATGCAATATAAGAAAATGTGTTCACGAGAAGAGCAATATCTATTACGATAGTGCAGGTTGGTGGGACTGTTTCCACGGCTAGAGCTTTCCCTTATGATGCACCACCTCATTTAAGGGATTCGGGTCCTTGCCGACGATTTCCATGTTACTTGTTAAATGTGAAGTTGTAGAAATATGAGCTACTAGAGTAAAATACTATACAAGTGTACAGAACAGTTGAGCAACTGTGGCACAGAAACTTTTGGAGATAAATTTCCCCTTTAGAGTCGAAAATATGCATGTTGATGCTAACGTAAGAGCGGCTTTCCCACCACCCACTAGTACCTTCAGTATAGAAGTAAACGTGGGATATTGTCAACTCTTACCTCACAATAACAGGAAAAACTGCCCAGATCACACAAAAGATAACCATCTTCCGACAAAACGCTGCATCTATCGGTCGCTTTTAAGCTTGTCATGCTTTGAGTCTGAAAAAAGATAGGTGTCTTTGTAGACCCAGCTTCATTTCACTCAACTGATATCTTTTCTAATTCTACCGCTCACTTCTTATCTCTTTCTTGTAGCTGCACAGAGGAGATTGGCAGTAGAGCAGTAAACCTGCCTGGAGTTAATACAGCACACGTACATCTATTTGGGTTAAAAAGGGTTTCCAAAAAAAAATGTCCAACATCTGAAAAGTATGTTTGTTTTAACACTCAATACTTGATTGGGGCTCCTTTACCACAAATGACAATGTGGCGTGGCATGGAGGAGATCAGGGTTGGCTTTGCTTCACCAGAACCCTATAGATTGTTTATGGGGGCATAAGAAGGTTTTTGGATTTATGCATAAGCATTAATTTTAGATTATAAAATTGGCGTGTTCAAGGTTTTTCAGTACTTTTTAATTTGTTCATAGCGTTGATCTATCAGGACTCCTGGCGGTTTCTCTTGGATGTGTTTTTGGAGATAATTATTTCTGACTTTCACACTTATTTTTTTGAGAATTTGCATTTAAAACAAAAACTCTCTGCTGTGGTCCAGGTCCTTAAATGACTGCATTGTGCATGTGAACAGTGTCTCTGGACATGCGCTCGCATGCGGTTGCCTTTCCAAACATCTTTCTGAAAGGACTTAGACTATCCACCGGCAAAGGAATGATATCTCATTCGGAGAGGGGTGTTTTCACAAAGCATTTTCTTTCTGATTAGGCTTTTTTTACAAATGTATTGGAAACGAAACTTACCATGTTAACCAACCTAATGATATATGGGGACTCCGTAGTTTCCAGTGCTATAAAACAGGAGATCCTCCTGCAAAGCTATTTTAAAAATAGACCCAAGGGTGTACAAAGTGGTAGGCTGGACAGAGCAAGGTTATATATTTGAGCTGGCTTGACAAAACCTTGAGCCTCAAAAAGATATCAAAACAACGACAACCGTGGTTATTAACTTCTCCACAGCACATTTTACACAGCTCACGCAATTGCACCACAACAATGACCTTCTCTGTGCAGCCTTTGTTGAATTACACTGGAAAAACAAAACAAACTCCGGTGACATAACACCACTCCACTGAGAGTTTATAAAAAGCAAGTCAGCCCCAAGCAGAAGAAGGCTGAGATGACGTGAGATGGATGCGTCAGTGCTTTGTAAACACCATAAATTAACACCCAGGGCTGCAACAAGGTTGAGATTTTTATTAAAAGAATCCTTTCAGAAAAAAAATTCACGCTGTCAAAGTATTAAAATATTATCATCATCATCATGGTTATCATTACTATTATTATTGTTACTTCTATTACCATCATCATCCTCCTGCAATTAAATTTGATGAATATGACAGTACATTTCCTTGTTTTCCCCATGACTCTTAGGTTTATTGTTTCTTTGGCAATACAATACACAAAAGCATGACTCAATTCTTTGGCTTGTTACGATGTGGGATCGAACTGAATCCCCTTTGTAAATAACTGAGTGACGGAGATAGCTTGACCCCAAAGAATTAACGAAATTGCTATGATAACATGAACAGAGAATGATGGAGACGATAAAACATTAAACTATCATTTCTCATTTAACTAAAGCAGCAGCAGCAGCAGTATATAAAGTCCATGTGGAGATTTTCAGTAACTAGACAAACAAAAAGGAGTTCAGGGCATGGAATGAGGAAAAATTTGTATCATTTGGATATCCAAATTGAGTCCACACTACTGAATATACTCTCTTTATCGGAGAACGGAGATCAGGCTTGTATTACATTCTCCTAATATATTCCACCCACTACCAGGGGTCATTGTAACGAGATAATCAAAGTTATAGCTGATAAACACTGGTGTTGGATCAATCCTTCATACTGTCAGATGCGCAGGTTTCAGAATCAATGTTGGGATGGACCAACAATGGTATGAAAACATCTCTACTTACCAGTCTGGTGTTGTTTACATAACAAAACAAAAATTGCCATTTAACTTTCTCAATTTCTACCACAAGTCTGGTTTAAGTAGTTTATATTGGCCAACTTCTCAGTTTCTGTGATTGTGTATAAAGCTAAGCACTTATTTATTTCATTTTGACACACTTACTGTCATCTCCTAGTTTAGATGCATGTTCACTGATGAGCTCTTCGCCAACGTCCACAATTTGTTCACTGTTTCTGCAGTTATCTTCTCTCCATTTACGAAGCTTGTCTCTCATCTCTGTGAACAAAGTCGTTAAATTGTAAGGACAGCTGCAGTCTATTTCAACAATAGCCTTCAATATTAGTTCTCAAGCCTAGATACTCGGTGACTGTCCTAAACATGAGATACACAGGATTAAGTATTGCGGTACAAGACATACACCAATCAGCCATAACGTGTCAGAATGCCTGGGTGGAAGTGTGCGTTCGGACATCCTTCTATTAGAATCATTGTAAACATTTGCAGCTACATTATAGTACCGCTCTTCTATAGTACTTCACTCAACAAATCCATCAGTGAACTTTGGGCATAGTAGCCAGTTCACTGCTCGATCTTCCTTAGACTATATTTGGTTAGTGCTAACCACTGCAGACAAAGAAACCCCAACCATCACAATTTGGGCCTTGCAAAATCACTTAAGACTCTTACGCATGGCCATTTATCCAGCTTTATAAGCAAAGTGTTTACTTGGTCTCTCAAATTTCCATTATTTCACTAGTCATATTACTTGCATTTTGCACATCTCGTTGTTTGGATGAAGGCTTTAACTAAGCCCACTGGGTTTTAACCTCTTCCCAGTATATCTCCCCAATACATCTTTAATATAGACATTAAAGGTGACTACATTCTTAGTAATCTTGAATGTCATTTGTATCTGCATCTTTATAAATTGTGCAAACTAAACGTTTACATGCCCCCCATTGGCATAACAGCGTTTGTAAAGAGATTATCAATGTTATTCTAACCTTACTTAAGTGTAATGCTACTTCGATATATAAAATGCTCTATTGTAAAATAATGATTTTTTGTTAGCTTCCAGTCACCTGAAGATACTGGACCTTTTTACGATCCCTAAAATAACTAATTATTGATTTACTCACTTATTCAAGTGCTCAGACTATCAGAGAAATAAGCATAGATTTTAACCGACACGTTTAGGTTTGTGTTATTATCGATAGTGCACTCATTCAAGTGAACAGGACACTGCCTTTACGTGCGCGTATTCTGGACAATATGTCATTTGTTTTGCAGAGACAAATCCCATCTGACGCAGTTTTATCTTACATTGGCCAAAAACCACACTGACTAAGGTTAGCACGCTAGGCTAACACATTGTAGGCATAAAGAGGTTTCTGGGAAACACAGAGACAACGCTAACTTGTTAACCCGAGATATTACTAAACGTGTATGACTTAATTAAAATGAAGTTGAACTATTTAATTAACGGAATCTGTCGACCCAGTACAGATGTATTTGAATGAATACGATACGTTAGCTATTAGTTAGCTATTGCCAGTTAGCACGGCTCGCTCCGTTACACGCTGAGCTGTTAACTCCTATAATAGTCCTAATTAAGCATAAACCGACCGCTCGGTTTTGCAGCGAATTCAACTTATATAAAAACAAGTCTAAAGGAGTGTATTATTACGTTCGACGTACCTTCCCAACCAACATCGTACATTTCTGAAACCGACGCCATCTTTTTCTCCTTTGACAACCTGACAACATACGGAGTCTGACGTTCATACATGACTACGTAATAGCTTACGTCACGACATCTGTGCGCGTGTCTAACGTAAAATCATTACTATTATCATTACTAGTAGTATTATCGTAAATCTATAACCCAAAGCCGCCTCTACCTATTATTATTATTATTATTATTATTATTATTATTATTATTATTATTATTATTATATATGATCCCAACACTTCTCCTAATAATAATAAAATAATAATGATGTTAACAATAATACAAACGGCAGCTTAATGGAGGAATTATATAGAATATTTAAATGTATTTATGTACATACATTTCATTTTATTATTATCAGTAGTAGTAGTAGTAATTAATTGAGGTTGTAGTACTGTTGTTATTATCCTTAGTAGTAGTAATAGTAGTAGTATATACTTGTAGTATACTACTAGCCATATAATTGAAATTATTATCATGCATATAATTATATTTAATTATTATTATTATTATTCTACTATGATCCCAGTATATATCTCTTATAATGTAATAATAGTAATGTCATAATAAAAAAACAATAATAATAATACTGAGGGCAATAATAAGAAAAATAATTACGATATCCAACTATCCATCTATTATCCTAATGTATCTCTTATAAAAATAATAATAATAATAATAATACTGATAAATAACTAGTGGCAGCTTAATAGGGGAATTATATAGAAAGTTACATTTGAAATTATATATATAATATTATTATTAACAACTAATAATATTACTATTATTATTAGTTGTTGCTTTTATAATATTGTTATTAATTGTATTAGTAGTAGTTGTGTAGTATTGGGTGGAAATAATCATTTTTGATGAAAATGCTGTCTTGTTTTTTTTGCGTTAAGGGATGTGACATGCTTGATATGTTTCTTTTGGCTTTAGAATATGTAATTCCAGTGTACTGTAAAACAAAATTTGCATAACCCATTACAGAGTTCAGCAGTCAGCATTATGCAGCATGATGGTACGCAGGCTACAGCAGATAATCACAATCCACATGATGTCTTTCTCATGCTCAATTTCCATTTTTATATAATTCTCCTATTAAGTATTGGATAGGACAGTTGGTTGAGCCTGGAATCAGTCTCCTCCAAATACAAAAAATGTGCTTTCCAAGCACATCTACAGTTTAGAATGATTTCCCTGAGGAGACTGCGTGAATCTCATTCACTCCCCTGTATTGCTTATACATTTCTCTCTTACCACATTAAGGACTTGTTGATGTGGGCGCAACACAAACTTGCTTACAGAGACATTACAGAGATCTGATGTCATATCCAATGCAACATACAGCCTCCTGTTAGGCAAACATCCTCAATGCTCTGTGGTAATGGACTAGAGAGAGATTTTTTAAGGGGTACTAATTATGTGAAAAAGCCCTGCATCATCAGTATTTGGCAAGTACGGAAGGAAAATATGAAATGTCAAAATGTCAGTCAAGCATACAAATAATAACACTGTGTGAAATATGCGTTACCCTGAGCGTTGGCGATCTGTGCACTTGTGATTTTTTAAGTATGCACATGGCAGTTTGTTAATTTGTGGTTGAGTTATTGCTGGAACATGAATTAGCAGAGAAGCCACTTTAAAACAATCAAACACTGTCCTTGAGGGCTGGAGGGCTTTTCTCTGTCTGCCAAGGAGCCACTGAAGGCCAAGGCCCAACAGTGACCTGCACTGAACACCATGCAGTGGTGTGACTCCAGGGATTACAGGAACAAGCTGCGACTTGGAGATGCGGCTGGATTATGTGATGCTGCAAAAAAAAAAGGCCTCCAGACACACGGCACCCTGTTTAACTTGGAGCAACTCTCCCGTGCAGAAATGTCACAATATGGTTGATCAATTGCAGCCATCTGAAAAACCAAATTGTCCTACTTGACTTGCTTACGTAGGTTTCCATGCTCTGGAATACCCCCACATATGGCACACGGGACAAGCATATATATATATTTTCCTTTTCAGTCTCCATGTGTGAAAAAAAAAGGAGAAATATTCCAGTCGAAACACTTCTCAGGCATTATATTTTGATTTCTGACAGAACCAATCAGAGCTGGCAATCTCTGAAATGAACCGTTCGAGGCTATAAGAACTGAGGTAAGCTTGAGGTGCTCTCTGCGGTTTTGAATTAAAGTTCCTGTTCCATTTCGATTTTCTCTTCAGTCGGTGTTGCACAGCGAGTTGCGGAAAATTAAGACAGATGCAATTAGCGGCAATGTTTGGACTCAGCCTCCTGGAGCCGGCGGCACTGTGTTTACTTTGAAATCCGACGAGGTCCCCTGTCTGAGCAACTTGCTTTGGCCTCGCCGCGAATAAGTCAGCACAGACTGGCTTCATGCACGCTTTGCCTCTGATGGACTCCCTCTGATGCACCTTTGACCTCACCAATATCCTGAGCGAGAGGCCCCCCCCCGGGCAGGAAATTATGGCACATCACAATTAGGCTTCCTCACTCTGCTGCTCTTCTCGCTCTTGGCTCCGGTGCCAATAACAATATTCAGCTCCGTGTCAGAGCAGCACCGTACGGGTAATTGATGTTACTCACACAGCGCGGAGCCTGGGATCTATTGCTCCCTTGACAACTGGCGTAGTAGCACGGATGCTTATTGCGGACGGGAGGGCTACCACGTGTAGAACATTATGAGTTGCTAGATTGGTTTTAATAAGCCATCATCCTTGATCCGTGAGATTACTTCCAAAAGGCTCGAGCAGCGGGCTGCAGGCGACGCCTTTTATTCGCCACGAGGAGCGATCGGTTATTCGACTTGGGAAAAGTCGCCGGTTCACAAATCAGAATTAGAATCAGAATCAGCTTTATTGGCCGTGTATATGCATACAAGGAGTTTGACTCCGGTTAACTGAGCTCACAGTACGAACGTCATATAAATAATTTTTAATTAAATGGCCAAGGCAATAAACAAATATCCAAGCTATCAACAAATGGAGAGGCTATATACATTTAAATACATATGTATTAATATGTATATATAAATATATAAGACAGTGCAAAGATGTCATTTGGAGGTAGTTATTGTGTAATGAGGTGATCCAGGTTATTGCACAACACTGACACTGGATTGATTGTTGGTCAGGTCGATGGCCTGTGGGTGAAAACGGTTTTTGTGTCTGATAGTTTTGGCGAACAGGGTTCTGTAGCGCCTGCCAGAGGGGAGAAGTTGAAACAGGTTGTGTCCGGGGTGTGACGGGTCTGCAGTGATCGTTCCTGCCCGTTTCCTGACTCTGGAGGAGTATAGGTCCTGGATGGAGGCAAGGTTGGAGCCGATGATTTTTTTCTGCAGATTTATTTTCCCCTTGTAGTCTGTTTCTGTCCTGTTTGGTAGCAGATCCAAACCAAACAGTGATGAATGTGCAGAGAACAGACTGGATTACTGCGCTGTAAAACTGGATCAGCAGCACCTGAGGCAGGTTGAGCTTCCTAAACTGGCGTAGGAACTACATCCTCTGCTGGGAACCTGTAGGATTCCACAGCAGACACAGAGAGGGGGGTTATCCACTGACAGGTGGAGGCTAGTACAGCGAGACGCAGGAGTTTGGAGCAAAGTGTTCCGGGTACGATTGTGTTGAACACTGACTGAAGTCCACAAACAGGATCCTTGTGTATATCCATGGAGAGCCAAGATGTTGCAGGATGAAGTTCAGTCCTGTGTTGACTGAATCATCCACTGACCTGTTTGCCCGGTAGGCAAACTTCAGTGGGTCCAGCAGGAGGACTTTGATGTCCTTCAGGTGGGACCAGAACATTCTCTCAAAGGATTTCATGACCACAGACGTCAGGGCGACTGGTCTGCAGTCATCTAATCCTGTGATGGCGGTGTTCTTGGGGACTGGGATGATGGTGGAGTGTTTGAAGCATGAGGGGACGTCACACAGCTCCAGTGATCTATTAAAAATCTGTGTGAAGATAGGGGCCAGCTGATCAGCACAGGCTTTCAGGCAGGAGGGGGGACACGCCGTCTGGACCTGGAGCCTTTCTGATCTTTTGTCTCTGAAACAGCTTCCTCACCGCCGTCTCACAGGTTTCTAAGCTTGGGGTCAGTGGGGATGGGTGTAATGGGGGCAGGGGGTGTTGATAGTTCAGAAGGGGGTGTCGAACCTGCAATAAAACTTATTCACCTCCTCAGCCGGTGGAAAGCTCTCCACAGCAGGGGATGCTGGTTTCCTGTAGTTGGTGACCCCTCCACACCGATGCTGGGTCGTTGGCTGAAAAGCTGTTTTTCAGCTTTTCAGAGTATCACTTCTTTTCTGCTCTGACCTCCCTGGACACAGGACAGGACTCTGTCCCCACTCCTGTAAGCTTCCTCCTTGGTCTGACGAAGCTGCCTGAGTTTGGCGGTAAACCAGGGTTTATTATTATAGTATGTGCAGAAGGTTTTCTCCCAAAAACTGATGTAAGCCGTCACAGTGTCTGTCAACTCATCCAGCATCCTCAAAGACCCTCGAAATCAGTGGAGTCAAAGCAGGCCTTTAGCTCCAGCTTTGCCTCGCGGGTCCACCTCCTGACAGTCTTGACTACGGGCTTAGCAGATTTTAATTTCTGTAGGACGGGATGAGATGGACCATACAATGATCAGAAAGCCCAAGAGCAGCACGGGGGACAGAGCGATATTCACCCTGTATCGTGGTGCAGCGGTGGTCCAGCGCGTTACTGTTCCTGGTTGGACACGTGACGTGTTGTCGGTATATATCGATTCCTACAAGAGTTTTCGGGGCTCCTTTTAGGCAGACTCGGCGCTAAAGTCTGACTTTGGAGCCCATTCTGAGGTAATCCTCATGATCTTTGGGTAGAAGAAGCGCTCTCAGAGAGCGTTAGTTAGCTATGTGACGATTTTTGACAATCACGAGCCAAATACTAAAAAATATTATCTCTGTCTCCTCCAACAATCCCGCTATTATCACCGTCATCATCGGCTTAAGTCTCCGTGGCTGGTCGAGTTCATTCCCTGTAACTTTCTTCTTTTTCTTTTTTTAACCTGTCCTGTGCAGCTGACTCTGCATGCAGAATGAGGATCCGGCTGTTTTACAGTGTCCGACACATTTTAGAAGAGTCTGTCATGCCTCTCCAGCTGCCTAAACTGCATTTTATTTATTATTACTGTTATTATATTTTATTTTTACGATGAGGCCATTTGATCGGAATAGGGATTAGAGGGGGAGGGAGAAAGAAAATGGGAAGGAAGGGAGAAATATAAAGAGGGGTTGGCTGGAGACAACCACGATACCACAGAACAGTAAAAGTATACAATAACACACAAATATACGTACATACACATATAAAAATGGTTCTCTCATGTGCAACATTAAAAAGACTTTAAATCTCTGTCAGATGCCCAAGTTAGACGATGAACACTTTCTATTCTCCTGTCCTGCACACAATTCAATCAGAGATACATATTTACCTGCCCATAACACTAAATATATCAACCTCTACAAACTACCTGAAACGGTTAAAAAGGAAAGATCTCTATACTCCTTCATCGTGCAAAATATGTAAAAATATGCTATTTATGTTAGAAATCTTACTTTGTCCAATCCATGCATCAACTTTTCTGCAACTGTATTCATTCCCCATGTTGCATTATGCAATCAAAAAACAAACAAACATTTCATTTACTTAATCGGGTTATGTCAACTCGGGTGCACTTAACTGGTTTAAGTCAATAGGAATTAAATTATTTTAACCAAATATTACCTAACCCCCTTAATTAAGTGTGTCATTATAAAGTTATGTCAATTTAAATCAACACGGTTGTGTTGCATTTACTCAACACGGTTGAGTTGCATTAACTCAACACGGTGGTGTTGAGTTAACTCAACACGGTTGTGTTGCATTTACTCAACATAGTTGAGTTGCATCAACTCAGCTCACTTCCAAAGAGGTTCATTTTAAATAAACAGAATAAAACCATATTGTTTTATTTGCAAATGTTGCAATTATTAAGAACTGTCAACATAAAAAAGTTAAGTAATGCCAGCATCACCCCTGTTTAGTTTCTTAGAGTGTGTTTCATGCTTTTATTTTTTGGGATATACAGACACGTCCTTTATGTCTTTTCCTTTCTTTCTTTCGTACGTGGGCCAAAGGCCTAAACCTTACATAAAATCTCTATATATACATATATTAGGCCTCTCGGGGGCTTTGAGATTAGGTCTGACGATCATGGAGGTCATGGCTATTGTTCACTGGTCGGACTTTCGTGCCATTGTTTCACGAGTGGTTTTTATGTGGAGGCCTGCACTTCGCTATAAAAATACAGACAATAGCAATTATGACAGAAATTTAAAATCCACAGGAAGGGGAATATCCAGATCTCATCCCCTGTTCAGTGGCGGCCTGTAACTACGCAGCATAATCTGGAGTTATCAGATTTCATTCTTCGTTTCTGCTGAGAACGTTCACGACCGCACATGTGCAGATAGTGCCACGTTCTCTGTAAAGTCATACATTCGAAGAAAATTACAGAGCGAAAGTGAAGTTGTGCGTAGCGAGAGGAGCGATCGTGGGAGCAGAGTTTTGCCGAGGAAGGATTAAAGGGGGTCAAATATTGATCATCTCCCAACAATCCACATGATCCGCGTTCCTTCCGTGATCTTACTCATGTTCAGAGGCGGGAAGCATCCAAGTACGAATACGCCGTTACTCTGCTTGAGTGGATTTTTTCACTTTACTTGAGTACTTTATTTCTTGAGTACTTTTGACTTTGACTCCTAACATTGTCAAATCGGAGTCTTTACTGTACTTAGTTTTTCTTCTTTATTTTTTTTAAGTCGTTATTGGTTTTACCGTCTTATTTTCATCTAAATCGATGCGACAGTGACGTTTAGATGAAACCGGCGTGAAACTCAGTCTGGAAGTGACGTCACCCATCATCCTCACACTCACTTCACCTTCACCCCAAACACACTGGACTATTGTAACTCATAAGAACTTATGTCAGGTATTCGAGATTGGACTAATTGCCCTATATTTATATATTTATATTTAATTGTATTTATTTTTTACAAGTGTGTACACACATGTATGTATGTAGAGGTATATATATATATATATTTATATAGAAGTTATAGTTACTTATAGTACTTATAATACTTGTTTTACTTTGAGTTATTATCCATTAATATCCTTTTATTTCTTTTGGTTATGGGTTTATTTTTTTCACAGATTCATTTTTTTATGTTCACACAAACATTTTTATGTCCATTTGTTGATGTACTAACACTTTGGTTTGTAGTTACTACTCAGCTAACAGAAGTTTATGTCTGACTGGTCCCCATTCTTCTTTTCTGTTTTTCAATTGAATTTAGTTTAAGAGTTGGAGGGGATTGTACTCTTGTTAACTGAAGCACATGTCTTCTTTGGTTGCCAGTTGGCCGACAATAAACGGAGAGCATCTCTGGTCCTGAGAATTATTACAGTATGTATGTATGTATGTATGTATGTATGTATGTATGTATGTATGTATGTATGTATGTATGTATGTATGTATGTATGTATGAATGTATGTATGTATGTATGTATGTATGTATGTATGTATGTATGTATGATGTATGTATGTATGTGTGTATGTATGTATGTATGTATGTATGTATGTATGTATGTATGATGTATGTATGTATGTATGTATGTATGTATGTATGTATGTATGTATGTATGTATGTGTGTATGTATGTATGTATGTATGTATGTATGTATGTATGTATGTATGTATGTATGTATGTATGAATGTATGTATGTATGTATGTATGTATGTATGTATGTATGTATGTATGTATGTATGTATGTATGTATGTATGTATGAATGTATGTATGTATGTATGTATGTATGTATGTATGTATGTATGTATGATGTATGTATGTATGTGTGTATGTATGTATGTATGTATGTATGTATGTATGTATGTATGATGTATGTATGTATGTATGTATGTATGTATGTATGTATGTATGTATGTATGTATGTGTGTATGTATGTATGTATGTATGTATGTATGTATGTATGTATGTATGATGTATGAATGTATGTATGTATGTATGTATGTATGTATGTATGTATGTATGTATGTATGATGTATGTATGTATGTGTGTATGTATGTATGTATGTATGTATGTATGTATGTATGTATGATGTATGTATGTATGTATGTATGTATGTATGTATGTATGTATGTATGTGTGTATGTATGTATGTATGTATGTATGTATGTATGTATGTATGTATGATGTATGATGTATGTATGTATGTATGTATGTATGTATGTATGTATGTATGTATGTATGTGTGTATGTATGTATGTATGTATGTATGTATGTATGTATGTATGTATGATGTATGTATGTATGTGTGTATGTATGTATGTATGTATGTATGTATGTATGATGTATGTATGTATGTATGTATGATGTATGTATGTATGTATGTATGTATGTATGTATGTATGTATGTATGTATGATGTATGTATGTATGTATGTATGTATGTATGTATGTATGTATGTATGTATGTATGTATGTATGTATGTATGTATGTATGTATGATGTATGTATGTATGTGTGTATGTATGTATGTATGTATGTATGTATGTATGATGTATGTATGTATGTATGTATGTATGTATGTATGTATGATGTATGTATGTATGTATGTATGTATGTATGTATGTATGTATGTATGTATGTATGAATGTATGTATGTATGTATGTATGTATGTATGTATGTATGAATGTATGTATGTATGTGTGTATGTATGTATGTATGTATGTATTTATGTATGTATGTATGTATGTATGTATGTATGTATGTATGTATGTATGTATGTATGTATGATGTATGTATGTATGTATGTATGTATGAATATTTATATTCTTTAGTGTATCTGTACTTTTCTTAAATCTAAATACTGGTCATTCATTTTAAATATATTTTTGTACGTTTATAGAAGTCATATAAGTTGAAACATTCCCTCACTATAATATTATATTGATGTTCTAAGTTTTAAATAGGGTTTGACAGCATGTACTTTTTCTTTTTTTAATTTTGAACACATTTCAGAACCGGTACTTTTTTTTTAACTTTTACTTGGGTTAAAAAACTTGACTCATACTTTTTGAAGTAAGAGTTCTTCTACTTCCGTAGAGGACACCTGTACTTAAGTACAGCAGATGCCTGTCCTATAAATGTTTGCCCCAGTCCCTCCCCCTGACCTTTGAGCGCGTCGGCGCTGAAGTCCAAATCCTAAGTGTGTGCCGCTGATTTATAAGCCGCCTCGCTCTCAGACGCAGATGATGCATATCTAAAAAGTTTACCAAAGAATCATTGAGATTCATATAAGAGGCGTCCAGCACCCGGTCGTTTGTCTTCAGGTCTCATTGATTTTATTTTTTAGACGTCAGAACGAAGCCAGCGTGTCTTTGGCAGTGTCATCTTCGCTCTGATTCATTTGTTGACCAAGAAAGCTTTCAGAGAAGCGGAGCGCTGAGGTTTTTCATGGAATATTTTCGCCCGTCACTCCAGTGCCCTTTAAGTCGGAGCCATAAAGGCAGAGGACTCTTTTTGTGCAAGACAAGCACGTAGGATGATGGATAACTTCTTTGCATGCTGAAATGTGTTGGTGTTCGTGACAGCATCCTCGTATTGAACCTGGGATCGTGTGCGGCCGGGACAGCGCCGTCCAACAAATAACAGATGCTTTGTTTTAAAGAGACAGAAATGCGAATGACTGTTTATATTTGCTACTTTTATGGACTTTGTTTAAAGTTTTGACAAGCCTTTATCCCCCAAAACTCTCTCCGTTCACCGGCCCGGCTGGATGGGAAATAAATCACACTGATAATTTGGTTGAACGAGAGGGAAAAATTTTGCAAAAAACCTCGCCAAGACACAGTTATCTTAGGGAGCGGACCACCGTGAACAGCGTCCACGCAAAGGTTGCAAGCAACAATCAGCACGAGGCCGAGCTCACGTTTGCAGTAACTGTGCAGAACTGCTGAGTCGGACGTTTTGGGACGTGCACTTAAATGATTTATGGGTAAAAGGTTAGAAGAGAAGGTCAGCACCGTCGCCGTATTTGTTTGCTAAACATGCAAGTACAGCCAACAGCCGGTTAGCATAACTCTGGACAAAGACTGGGAACGTGGAAAATCGCCTGGCGCTATCTGAAGGCCGCAGCGCCAGCTTCCATGATATCGGATTTTCACTGAAGCGTCGTCACAACCAAAAGAATTCACAATAATATTAAAGAGATATTTATCTGATCTAGGCCGAGCTGTTGTCCCCGACGATATCTCCCAAAGGCTCCCACTCCCCTGCGTTGTACAATCGATCCCCCCTTGATTGAACTCCTCAAATTAACTGCGACTCGTTAATAATCTCTAACAGTCCGTATTGACTCCACCTGACTATTTCTATGAAGTCAGCAGTCTGCTCTTGGATCAGATCCCACAGTGACTCAATCATGAAGATAAATACAGTTAACTAGTTGTTCTGAGCTCAGGAATAAAACAATACCAGATTTCTTTGTGTCAATTCATAGGAGATCAACTGTTGTTGTTGTTTTGCAAATAAGCCCCGGCTAGTTAGTGAAATATGAAGATTTACAGTAAAATATGACAAACACTAGACATTCCTCCCGGAGTCGATTCATGTGTTCAAAACCTGGACTAAATCAGAACAAAAGGTTAGGATGGAGGGTTCAAAAAACAGTATTTTAGAAATGATGGCCCGAAAACATTTGGAGAATACAGCTAGTTGCATAAATGTGTCAATGATCTCCGAAATCAACCCAGTTTTTCCTCGCACTGAGGTCTATGTGGGTACAAAGTTTGAAAATCATCCATGACAGGGTTTTTGAGTTATGTCCAAAAACGAGTGGTTTGCATAAAAAGAAAACTCCCCCTGGTGAGTAAAAGGTGAACTATCGGAGTAAAACATGATCTCTGCAGGATGGATCTCCTAGAGTCCATTCATACGCACCACATTTGGACTCAAATATCCCATCACACCTGTCCATCCATCCATCAAACCATCATCCATCAATCCATCCATCCATCATCCATCCATCCACCCACCCATCCATACACTCATTTATCCATCCATCCCTCCATCATCCATCATCCGTCCGTCCACCCATCCAGCCACCCATCCATTCGTCCATCTGTCTATCCATCCGTCCTTTCATCAATCCACCAATCATCCATCCATCCATCCACCCACCCACCCATCCATACATCAAACCATCATCCATCCATCCATCAATCCATCATCCATCCATCCACCCATCCATCCATACATCCATTTATCCAACCATCCATCTATCCATCCATCATCCATCATCCATCATCCATCATCCATCATCCATCCGTCCACCCATCCATCCACCCATCCATTCGTCCATCTGTCTATCCATCCGTCCGTCCATCTGTTTTCTTGCGCTCACAGAGGGTTTGGGTTGCGGTGGCAGCTAATTAGGGCATTCTAAGCATAACTCTCCCCAGCAACACTCTCCAGCTCATCCCAGTGGATCCCGAGGCGTTCCCAAGGCCAGATGTGATCAATAGTTCCTCCAGAACATTCCGGGTCTACCCCGGGGTCTCCTCCCAGTTAGACATGCTTGAAAAACCTCAAAAGGGAGGCGTCTTAATCAAATGAAAAACACATTTCTAAATGACCAGAGACCATTTGTCATTTGAAGAATTACATTTCATTTCAGTTAGATCTCTGGTTTTAACTATTCGGTAGCATTCTTCCTCCCTTGAAAGTAAACTTTGGGCGTGTTTTACTCGCACCAACAAGATTTTGTACATTAGAATTCCAAGAATGGTCGTCGTTAGAATATCTTAATTCTGTTCTGTTGTTCTGAATTTAACACATCGGCTGTCTCGGAATTCTGGGAACGGTTTTTCATTGGGGAAAGATTTGGTCATTTTTCTGCATCAATGTGATATTTCAAATAAAAGCCCTCATCGAGTAGAGAGCTCAATTTCATGGAAGCAAATACGCCCCACTGGTTTAGTTTAATCCTGTTTTATTTCGGGGTTGGTTTGAAACATCAGGAGAATATATGATATTAGTTTGTTGACTTTGCATGAGCCCTTCATGGCTGGGGCTTTTCAGGAAAGCCAATACTCATGTGTAGCCAATATCCAACCAGTAGGAGGAATCAGAGAAATAGAGTATTTTCTACTCAGACAGTGTGAAGAGAGACTGACAAGTTCTGAATTAAACATTATGGTCCTGCTTTTACATGTTCGGTTTTCTCTTTGCCTGTAATGGTTTTGAAAAGCGCTCCGTAAATCTTTATCTTTTTTTTTTTTACATCCGATTTAGTACAACCTTCCCATTTATCCGGGCTTGGGACCAGAACTAGATGTGGCTGGGTAGGCTGGTACCACGAAGGACCTTGCCTAAGGGTCCAAACTGGATTTCTGCCACGCCCTTGTTTGACTGGGATTCAAACCCCAGTCTCTGTGTGACCCACTGAGATACCTGCCAGCTGAAAAGTGTTCAGTGAATGAATTGCAATATTATTATTTCTATTATTTTTATTATTATGATTACTATTATTATTATCACTGTTATATTATTATTGTTATTATTATTATTATTTCTATTATTTGTAACGATGTAATTATTATGATCATTTTCATTATTACGATTACTATTATTATTACTATAACTTTCATTACTATATTATTATATTATCATTGTTATTATTATTATTTGTATTGTTATTATAATTGTGATTATTACTATTGTTTTGATTATTATTATTATTTTATTATAATGATTAATTTCGTATTATTATTACTATTATTGTTATTACTTTTATTGTTATTTTTATTATTATTATTTTTTTTTATTATTATTTTATTATGTTGATTAATATCGTATTATTATAATTATTACTATTATTGTTATTACTATTGTTGTTATTTTTCATTATTATTATTATTATTTTATTATTATGATTAATTTCGTATTATTATTACTATTATTGTTATTTTTATTTTTAATATTATTTTTATTATTATTATTATTATTATTATTATTATTGATAAAAAGGGTGCTGTGAGTGTGGGTGCAGCGCAAACTGTGAATTCACTATATTTTAGTTTATAAAGGATTTATTAAGTCTAAACAAATAATAAACCATCCATTAACTTCTTATAAGGATTGTCTGATTGTGCTAAACTCTAAACATTTTTTTATTTAATTCTCAGTAGAAAAGCTTAGGCAGATGTATTTCCCCAAATTATGAACTTTTCCTTGCAGTTGTCACTTTTCGTTTTGTTTGTCTAAGCTGCACCTCTCCCGTTCTAAATAAATCTCTGCAATTTGTGGCTGAACAAATTGGTACCGACTTTTTAATAAATACTGGTGGAAGGGATCGGGCTTCAGGGGCTGGGAGTGTTTGGGTTGTAAATTCCATTACGCACTCCATCTGAGAATCATAGCAAACGTACGAACCGACGAAAGGTCCATTTTCACAGCGAGATTAGATACAACCAAAAAAAAAGATGTTCAGCCAACACTAAAAGTGAGAAGTCTTCATTCAACGCGCTTTTGTGACTCCAGCACATTTTCCGCCAAATGCAAATGACCACGACAGCAGAAAAGAGGATTTTTCTCTCTCAGAGGAGGAAGAGTTCGCACATTAGTGTCGAAACGCCGGTTCCCAAGAATCTGTTAAGAAATAAAGAACGGCCGGTTGAAACGAGAGAAATCCAAACAATTGAGCCGTCGTGAAAGTGTTCGAAATACATCATTTCATGTCTATTTGGATTTAGCCTGTGGTATTTAACATGTTTATTGGCTTTTCTTGGACCGCTGAAGATCCTTGCCTCCGCTTCCTATAATTCACAATTGTGTAATAACTAGTATTATTGCCTGCACATAAAAAAAAAAACTCACATTACTCTGAATATGTCCAATTATTGGTGTTGGGCGTGTGTCTGTGATGGATGGAACCCGGCGTCGGGCGATGATCATTAGGCACTAAATGAACGTTGGAAGGAACGCGTGGAGGTTTTTATGTTTTATGAGGGACTGAATTAAAAATGACGGAGGTGGTAAGAGGAGTTGACCTTAAAGTTTCACATTAAAAACCTTCATGGAAAGCGGAGGCTCAGCCCAGACTTGTTACGCCCTCCTCAAAATCAGTCCTTTGATTATAAGATCTCTCTCCTCACTCACCAGTGTATCCATGGTAACGCACCCCCCTACCTAAAAGAACGACTCACCCCACTGACCTCAACACGATCCCTCGATCCCTCCGTTCTACCCACTCATACCGCCTCCTCCTTTCTCGGACTAAGCTCAGCACCATGGGTGATCGGGCCTTCTGTTCTGCTGCCCCTCGTCTGTGGAATGCCCTCCCTGACCATCTGAGGGCTCCACAGACGAATGACACATTTAAAAAAGTACTTAAAACTTTCCTTTTTAGCAGAACCTATAACTTTAATTAACATTGCTGCTATTTCGTCATGTTTTTATATAGTTATAATTTTATTTTTCATTGATGCTTTTATCTGCTTTTACTTTGTAGCACTTTGAGATTTGATCCAAATGTAAAGTGCGTTATAAATTAAAAGTATTATTATTATTATTATAGTCCTGATGTCTTCTGTGTTTCACGTGAACGCTGGACTCAACCGTGTATCACCTTCAAAATAAAATGAAGATGAAACCTGGGACCTCTTCGGGTTCTACCGCTGCACCTCAGTGGGTTTCAGGTGGCGCCACTTCGAGGTGAGCTAACTCTTCTGTTTGGAATCGTCGTCTCGCTGCATGACCCGGTTCAGAAAACATTCAGGATATTATGACATCGGCATGAAAATTGCCAGGCCATAATTTCTCAAGCGTTGGTCGGATTTAGTCCAAATTTGGTTTATACGATTTGACCTGGGGTTATATATCTTGCATATGTTGTGATTTACTCTAACACGTCATATTTTAACCACTAGAGGGAGCTTTTTGTTTTTTAAAGCCCCATTTTTCGGATATAACTTCCTAACCATAAGTTCTATTTAGTCTATTTAGTTTGGTGCCTATAATTCAACTCAGGGAGATCTATCTTGTAAACATTGTATTTTACTCTAACAGTTCATATTTTACACACTAGGGGGAGCCTTGTTTTGTTTTTTTACAAACTTATTCGAAAACAATTACATGGCTCAATTTCATACTTTGTACTTTCATAGACGTCAGTGTGAGGAAGAACTGGATTTATTTTGTAAAAGGTCAGTTGCCTATTACTGCCACTAGGGGAGCATCATCTCCAAAGGTTTTCAGGCCCTAATTTCTCAATCGTTGGTCCGATTTAGTCCAAATTTGGTGCACATGAATCAAGTGAACTTTCTCTAAAATGTCATGTTTTACTCACTAGGGGGAGCTCCTTTCTTTTTTTTTGACGAAAAAACATCTGTTTTTCAAATTTACCTCCCACATTTTATTGGATGAGTTCAACCAGGGCGATTGCTTGCACAACGCAGGGGACTAGGGGCTTTTAGGGGATATATCTTTGCTGCTGCTTTTGTTTTTAATCAAATATCAAAGAAAGTGGATGAAAAAATAAGGACTGTGATCGTAATGAACAGACATTAATTGCTTGGAAGAAAAAAAGGTTTATGACTGTAACACTTTATATCATGTTTTTTTGAGAGGCCTCTCAAAACTTTGTAGTTCTAGTTTCTAGTCTTTGAGTCAGAATTAACTCATTTGTGAACAAACTTACTAACATCTGCTCTCTAGAGTTTAATATCTGTCATCTGGATTTTTTTTGGAGCATTCTAATGTTTTTTTTTCTTCTTCTCCTGTCTCAAATGTTTTTTTGAAAATGTGGTGATGAAATTATCATATTCACTCTCATTTTGACAGAATTAAGACTTTCTGTGGGAGAGGAAGAAACCAAACGTCAATATAAAGTAAATGTGGGGACCAGAGGACGTAGGGGAGATGGCTCGGCCCAACGGCGCCCCCCAGAATTATCCTCAAAAGTCAGCAAAATGAGCTTTAATTCAAACTATTCGTAATAATCTAACGTCCAAGAAAAATAAGATTATTAATTTAAAAAACAATATTTTGGATACCACGATTATTGGCACCCTGCATTTGATATTATGCTCCGCCCCCTTTTGCCACAGTCACAGCCCTGAGTCTCCTTCTGTAGTCTTGTTTCCTTGCTGGAAGGAAACAAATGATACAAGGGAGTCAATATGGAGTTTAATCAAGACCAGAAGGGAGAAGTGGGAGTGAAGGAGAGAGCCCAGTGGTAACAAGAGAAGAATTGTGTGAGAATTCAAGACGGTTCCGTGTGGTCGTCAAGAAAAAACAAGGTTCTAGTGAGCCCTGTTGGAGATGGGCCATGCAGTAGCTGATGCTGTCGGCCATGCATGCTCAACACATGTCCACCTTGGTGAGGCAGCTGCTGGAGGAGGAGGAGGAGGAGGAGGAGGAGGAAGGAGGGCAGTGCAGAGGCATGATGAAGACATTCTAACCCGGTGGAAAAGCCCAATGATTGGAAATGATACGGCTGTTTTCGTTCAAATTTAGCAGGGCCATAAGTGGGGCTGATCGTGACCGTACTCGCCCTCGAATGGTTTTGGTCCCGTGAAGAAGTCATACACAGTCAAACACACAGAATTATCGCTGGTGCCTGGAGGAAAGCCCATGTTTTCAAATTCAACAGAACCTTCGCTTGGATCCCTCTTTATACACGAGACCTTTCACTGTATCAACACCACAGGAAAATTATGGGAATTTGGAAAGGTTTACAAGTCACAGTCACGCATCTCTCTGAGAAGCGAGGAAATAAAAGCATAGACCTTTCCGTAACTGAGCAGGAGCTAACGGGTAGGACGGTTTGTGGAACTCGTTCCTCCTTCTCCTAAACAGGTAGCTGCTTATTTTACAGCCACCAGAATGTCAGCGGATCTGAACTGATCCTGATCCAAAAACAGCCTCATGTCTGCTTCATTCAATGTTGCTGGATTTGTGACAGTTAAACATTTAAATCTGCTGATTCTGGGTTTTCATTGGTCTCGCCACCAAATTTCATAGACCATCCATCCATCCATCCATCCATCTATTCATCTATCCATCCATCATCTGTCCATCCGACATCCATTCATCCATCCATCCATCTATCATCCATCTATTAATCCATCTGTCCATCCATCCATCCATCCATCATCTTCCGTCCATCCATCCAACCATCCCCTGTCCGTCCGTCCAATCATCTGTCCCTTTGTCCGTCCGTCCATCCATCCATCACCCACCTATTCATCCACCCGTCCGTCTGTCCGTCCGTCCATCCATCCATCCATCCCCTTTTTCAAAATTATCCCAGTTCGGGTCGCGGTGGCAGCAGGCTAAAAAAGGATTTCCAGACATCCTTCTCCAGGTTAATCCTGTGGGATTCCAAGGCGTTCCCCGTCAAGATGAGATAAATAGTCCCTCCAGAGAGTTTTGGGTCTCCTCACATTTCACACACCAACCCCCTAATATGCCTCATCGAGTACAAGACTCATCCATACATTATCTTTTTAAAATCTAAACAAAAAGTCCCAGCTTGCAATGTTGAATTCAGAGGATGGTGGCAGAGGCAACCATGCAAGGTTCTAACATCTCATCAGGAGCAGAAACCCTTCACACCATCACTCACACACAAATGGAGCCGCCACCATCAGGAGCTAAGTAGGGAACTTGATCAGGTACAGCAAAATTAACTATCGACCTTGTGAGAAGTGGCCGACTGCTGTTCCTCCTGCACTTTAGTCAACTCAGATGTTTTTAAATGTGCTTGTAAATAAAGTTCATCTGACTTGTTAATGTTATGTTAATGATTTAAATTTTATGGCAGATCAGTATATCTATCTATCTATCTATCTATCTATCTATCTATCTATCTATCTATGCTCTGTTCATCTTGCCTGTTGGTTTAGGTGAGGATGACGTCACTGTTAGGTCACTTCCGCCGACAGTTCCGCCGAGCAAAGCGGAAACGTGCTTTAGTTTCCTTTCTCCTGAGCAAAGATGGCTGAATACGACCTCACCACCAAAATTGCTCACTTTTTAGACCGTCATCTCGTTTTCCCTCTACTGGAATTCCTGTCTGTTAAAGAGGTATGTGCTACAATAACTCATGAACATTTAGAATGATCTTTTTGGTGTTTTACAGTGCGATTTACGGCTTCTGAACACTTGTAGAAGTCGCGTGAGCATTCGGGTTGACCACGTTCTTTGTGTGTGTGTAAAGTTACCGATTTAGCTAGGGTTACGTTTGAAATGCAGGTTTCTGCTTTCAAAATAAAAGTCTTAAACGTGTCATATATAGGGAGACTTGTTTGTTTGCATCGACTAAATAGCTAAATATACTAAACTAATGTATGAAGTAAATGTATACTAACATGCCTGAAATTTTAACATATGACCGTTCAGATGCTGTATATTTTCCTGCCTGCTTTCTTAATTTGAAATTACAAACGGGATCGATTTTTTTTAAATATAAACAGCTTTACAGTGCTAAAGGGGCCACGCTTAGCTTTACATTCAGTCGGATGGACAGTACAGGCGTTCGTTTTTAGTCGTTGTGTTGTACAGCGGCTGGGCGGTGCTACATACACATTTTCATTCCTTATTTCAGCCATTTACCGCCCAGTGGGGATGTAGCGGTCAACGAAACTGTAATAATGCTCCATGGCGATGCTAATAGTGGATGCTAACGCAGTTGATACATTGCTTTAGTAAATTGAAAGGTTCCTTTACATATTTAGCCAATCCATGGTAAATATTTACAACTAGGGTATTAAGTTAAAGGTCCAGTGTGCAAAATTTAGGGGTATTTATCTGAATAATGGAGTATAATATTCCTGTCTATTATTTATGCTGTACCATCAACTTAACAGAAAAAAACACTTTTTGAATAGTTGTTTTGGGAAAAAAAAATCCCCTTTTAGCTATCCTATGTCGGCCACTATATTTGTATTGTAGCCTGGATGGACAAACCAGAAGCTGGGTCCCGAGAGGGATTTCACGTTTGTAATTGTTACTGGAACATGATTTTGTGTTTTGACAAATAGAGTATCAGACTTATCGTTTTGCCTAAGAAAAAGCCGCAGAGCGCCAAACCTCGCTGTCAAAGCAAACATGGATGACTCTTGACATATAAGAGGTAAATGGAGGAGTCCGACAGTCCGCCTGGGGGATTCTGCTCGGCTCTGTGCCGACAACCTCCTCCCCAGGCTGTAAGAGATATTGGCCGCATTGGCCTTGAGTTTCAGAGCGCCCCATCCCCGCTCGGATTATTCCTGGGTTCATAAAACGAGGGCTTGCTGTCTTCTCCCTTACCAAGGAGCAATCACCCCAGAACCGGTAGAAATCCAAGACATGCAGAGTTGATTTCAGCAGGTTAACTGGAAGGACTTCACCAATTTACCTCTAAGCAATTTCAGAGTCGGGTCTATGTGCTTACGGTTTTTGACTGCGCAAAATCTAGGAATAAACCACTGGGTCTGCGTAGTTTGCCCGGATTCAACTTGACAGGCGACCGGCAGCCGTACAGTATGGAGCAGTAATTTCCGGCGGGTCTTTTTTACGTAAAGGAAGTGGCTCCAGGTCAGCTTTGGTAAAATTCAGGTAGGAAAGGAGTGTCATTTTCCAGTGAGAGATGATAGAATTAAACATTACGTCAGCTCTGTATGTAAAGTTGGCTTGCAATTGCTGTATTTGCCCGAGCTGTGTGATCATTTACTGCGACAAACATCTCCTTCTGTTTTGTTAAGTACAGATATTTCATATATTGTAGCTATATGGTTACAATTACTTTTGTCTTTTGAAGACGACATGTGACCAAAAAGGGGGTATAATGGGCGGAAACTCATTAAACAGTAAATGCCGTGTGCTTTGTTATAATGAACAAATTGGAAACATACAGTATCAGTCTTTGTAACTTTATCAGAACCTCCTGGTTATTTAACAATACTGTACAAAAGCAAGCCCTCACCTCTGTTTTCTATTATTGGCTCTCAGATTTACAATGAGCAGGACCTGCTCAATGGGAAACTGGACCTCCTCAGTGACACGAACATGGTGGACTTCGCCATGGACGTGCACCGGAGCCTCTTTCCTGAGAAGGAGATTCCCTACAGTAAGTGTTTTTAACTTTATTTGTTTATTTGACAGGGACGATACAAGTCTGCATTCTCACATCTGTCCAAAATGAAACAGTATGTAGGACATCTAGCTGCAGCCAGTTTGAATTTGCTGACGCAACTCCATATCTTTAGCAATCACACACCAAAGCAAGGATGTAATTGAGATCCCTTCTCCTTAAAAACCAGAAAGGGTTATTGCGTTACCCAAATCTATTCAATAAACTTGTTTTACAGCATTTTCCGTGTTGTGGTGCAGACCATAGACGTGTCGGTATATGCCCTCGCCGTAATATGCTGCTGTTTTTATCCTTCCTGTGTCAGCCCTAATGGAGAAGAGGACTGAGGTTGTGGCGCAGCTAAAGCAGCTGCAGTCCGAGACGGAACCCATTGTGAAAATGTTTGAGGACCCAGAGACCACGAGGCAGATGCAGTCCACCAGGTAAAACCGTTAAGGTTTTAAAGATAACAGTTTTTTAGGTCAAATCCTCAGGACCAGAGCACTTTTTTTTCCGCTGAAAGAATTTCCGTTTTGGACGCTTTAACATGCTTGAATACCCACGGAATTTTGGCGAAAGCATCATTCGGTGTAATTATCGCGTCCTAGAGCATTAAACCAGTCAACTTCAAATTTGGTGCCTGATCTGTTAATACCATAAGGATTAGAAGTTATCCAAAACTTGAGCTTTTGCTGAATAGTCTGGATGTAATAAGGCTTGAATATTGATATCTCACCATAAAACATGTAATTATCAACCCCCAAACTTTGTGTTTGACAAAAGTCTTTCCCTGAAGAATGAAAAGAATCTGCTTTAGTCACTGTGTCACCAGTGGCAACCAGAAATGATGTTTTTTTTAATGTTTTGATTAATGTCTACAAGCTCATTATTCCGAGAAAGTTCCAATTTGGTGAAGAATTCCATGACAACTTGTAGATTCATGGATGTGAAGACTGTAGGCCTAAGTTTGGATTAAGATGTTATTATACATTCGCATCGAAAACTAAAAAAAGTTGTTACACATGTCAAATGTCACGAGTCCAGAGATTGGAAATGGGTTTGCGGAAGGGCCATCTCAAAATGGCTCCAAAGCTCCCCCTACAATACTTACAAAAAGCATCCCCCAATATGTGTTTCACCAAGAATTTTGACACTTGGTACACATGTACTATCCTCTACTAAAAAGTGAGTTGGAACCATGACCAATGGTAAAACCGAAAGCCCGTCATTCTGATTTTTGCGATCCTTTTTGCGGTTTGTCCTTTGGGTATTGAGCTAACTCGCTTTAGAGATTTGATCTGATCAACAGGAAAGTTGGTCACAATAATCAATAAGCCTTGAGATTCAAAAGTCTTCCAAGGTTTTCGTGCTCATATTCTCACTTGCCATTGTCTTTGAGCCTGGATAAGAGTCCCGCCCTGAAGACGTCTTTATGACAATATCCCCTTAGGTCAATATTATATCCGCAAATGTCGTGGAATCGTCATCACCGCCGCCGATCTTTTGTATTAAAGCTATAACTCAAAATCAATTTCATGGATCACTTTCAAATGTTACACCCACGTAGACCTTATTGTGAGGAAGAACTGGATTGATTTTGGGAAAGTTAAGTTGTATATGTTTGACACTATGGGTGGGGGGCTTTATCTCCAAAAGTTTTCAACAAATCCGATCCGATTTAGAAACTGGTGCACATGAGTCAGTGGAGTTTAATCAGGGGCATTGCTTTTAATGGAAGGGGATTATTTGTTTTTTTATAGGGATATACGCTTGATGTCAGGGCAACAGCTTATGTCTGGACATCATTCTTGATTTTTATTATTAGTTGGAGCGATAGTATAAAACTTGTCTTTCTGCCCTCAGTGCCACTGAGAAATGTATTCCTGGTCTTTCTTGTAATGACCCTGTAATCAGTCAAACCTGTTATTTTAATCAGGAGATGGTACAGCGGCATTGTAGAGAGATTGCTTTCAGAGCCCCTGGAACTGCATCATGAATGAAAATTGTATTTAGCTTGTCCAGGGGCGACGTCTGCAAAGTCATGAGTAAAAAGAGAGACAGATGTAAAACCCTGCGGTCAACTTTATTAAGACTCTTTTGTTTTCCTCAGTGATTAAAATTGTTTCGGTTTATTCAGTCTTGATGCTTTCCTGTTGTTTCTTGGCCTGCGTGTGCGCAGCTAATCAAAAGCATGTTTGTATTTCATCTATTTTTAATTTGCCCTCATTGTTGCAGTTGGGCTGCCGACATTTGTTTATTTAAGACATGGATTTGTAGGAGCCTTTATGAGATGCGAAGCCTGATAATTGCGACATCGTCTTTGCGAGCACATGTCTGCGTGATTATAAGCTCGCTGTCAGTTCGGAGGAAGGACGACATTTTCCTTGTGAATGCAGAAATGTGTATATCTGAAGTCGGGACTGTTTTTTTTTTTTCTTTCGTCATACCAATGGATTTGTGGGACAATAGGAAGAAACATGTGGGATCAATCAGTCGCTCTGAAGCCAACGGCCTTGCAGCAGTTTCACTCCACAATTATTGCCAAAATAATCATTAATGGAGCTGATTGTTTTGAAAATGATTATCGGATTACAGAATCGTCCAGTGCAGGAGATTCTGAAACGTGTTGACATTTGAACCCAGCCTCCACGTCATTTTGGGGATAGTATATAGACAGATCTGCAAAGCGTTCAGCAGGATAATATAATCTAATGGTATTATCATCACGCTTATTGAACACGCACTATGCTTCATGTGAGCAGCTACCACAGCCAGGTGAAACATGTTAGTACCACATTTAAAGTCATCAAATTTGCATATTTACCAACATAAGGGGAATTATGACGCGGGCTTTCATTTTTGTCCTGCAGTTGTTTCATGAACGTTTGCAGCGCAGGAAGTGTCAGTAATGCTGCGTAGATGTTTTCTTGAAAAGTCGCCACTTATTCTTTCTCATCTAAAACTCATAACAAGTATTAAGCAAAAATATATGATTTCCTGTCAACATTTTTTTTTTAAAATAATTTTTCTCTTTGCGAAATCTGCAGTACTGTTTGATACCGGTTTTATAAGGGGGATAAAACAAACGTTTTGTTCCGAGATGGGCAGCATGTCCAGCGGTTCGAAGAAAGGATGCAGATATTTATATCCCTGCAGTGCATCTCCCATTACTGCAAGATGAGAGAAGCTTCAATGGTGACAACGCACCAAAGCTGCAAACTCATTCAGCGAGTGTCGAAAAATTCTCTGGCCACAGATTTGTGTACGGCACTTTTAACTGGATCTTATTTAATGGTCACCTCTCAATACATTCTCTACTAGTAATGCAGTTTGCTGTTAAGCGGACTAAAGCAATGCCAGAGCAATGGTCGTCTTAAAACCGAGCACATATGGTGTCACTCTTTGTGTTTATGAGTGGGTGCATTGGGCGGGGGGGAGGGTAGTTGGATAGTATTTTAATAATTCTGGGTGACTATTGAGTATTCTGTGCTTCAAATGTCCTTCCCAGGGTGGTATACGATAAAGAGCCATATTCCACAGCTGTAGTTTGCATTATGTCAATAAATGACTGTCAATCTCTATTTTCTGAGATGGAAGATCAGTTTGTCCAGAAAGTTGCTAGACCGTTGATTTTTTTTGTGTTCTTTGATAAACCATCCAACGCTGCCATGAATCTTTCTTTCGTGAAGAGAAAGGAAAGAAAGACCCAAGATTCCGTTCCGCAGTGCTTCAGAAGTTCGTTAGAGTCATTAGCCTCGGTACTCGTCAATTTACAGCAACTTCCTTTCGGAGCCTACTTTCATGCTCCAGAGTCGGAGTATCAGACGGATGGTAACGTCAACATCAGCTGTCCAGAGGAGACTGTGTAAATCAAGCCTTCACGCTCAAATATCTGCAAAGAAGCAGCTGCCGAGGGAAGCATGAAAGAAAAGTGGATTGCTCGGATCGAGAAACGCGAGGAATGGATCGTAGACCGCTAAAGGTCAGGGATATTATGGCGCCGTCACCGGCACCACCGCCACAGATGCTTCGTGTTAACGCGATAACTCCAAAACAATTTCACGGATGATTTTTTAAATTTTATTAGTTTAGTTTGAGTGAAGTGATGAAAAGATTGAGAACTTTATCCGATTGGATAAATGGACTCGGATGCAGTTTTCCTGCGGCTACATCATTTCCAGTTGAATAACAGGGAACAAATTGCGAAATATCACACGAGCTTTTATCGGAATACTAGCCGCGTCGTAAAACGTTTAATATCATGTTGATATTGTGACGCAAGCCGACTTTATTTACAGTCGGCTAGGCCCTTTGAACTTTATTTACAGTTTAAAGGGCCTTTTCATAAACGACAAAGTGCGAGAGAACATCCAAACAGAATTAACACGGTTATAAAAGATTAGAAAATTAAAACAAGCTTATAAAATAAAAACTATAAAAAAATGAATAAAAGCTAGAATAGAAGGAAGTCGGTTGTCTCAGCCCTTTCGATCAAATCTCAGTGTTTTGCCTGAGATCAATAGGAGAACCAATGAAACAGACCTGGGGAGCAACTTGGGGTTCAGTATCTTCCTCAAGGACACATCCGACCTTCAGACGAGTGGGCGACCACTCTACCCACTGAGCCCCTGTTAAGGTGTATGTAACAGAGCGAGGGATGGACCACTGCATCGGATGAACCAGTCCTTTATTTTCGCTTTAGGCATTTTTCATTGTAATTCGAGTTTTACACAATCTGGCCGTTGCCAACAAGTTCCCTTTCTTGGGCCTGACTGTGGAGGTGACTTACGTCAATTGGGTCTTGAAGTAAGACATAAGAAACAATAAATGAAATATTCATTTCTTATTAGAATTGTTGGCACGTTGCTGCTGACCTGCTGTGAAGTCGACCCCAACAGGACGACAGAGTGAATAAAAAAAGTGGCAAAATGAGAGGCTGGTTGAAATGTGGCAAGGATTTTTGGTCAGAACACCGTGGCCGTGAGTGACCCGCCTCCCCATCCACGTCACACCTTCTGAAACGCTTCTGACCAAATTATTCCTTGAATTTATGAGGCGATTGCGTAGCTTCAACCAGACATGAGGCGGCGATGATGTTGGAGTGAAATAGAAACACGGAACGAGTTCTTGACATAGAAGGAACTCCTTTTTGATGGTTGGAAGACCATTCAATCGCCATAGCATGAAAAGGGCCTGCTTTAAAACAAATTATAAATATATGTAGTTATAATATAAAATATCTTGGTCCTTCTTAACCGAAGCCATCTGCAACGTCCAGTCGTCCAACTAACAAAAAAAAGGGAAACCATTGAAGTAGAGGGTATGTCCTAACTTTTACCCCATACTATATCTGCCAGCAAATTCACAGAAATTGTGCAAGAAAAATTTACATTTTGAATCAAACAGCAGGATTTTAGGTTATAGGCAACGCTGTAAAATACAGTTGGGATATTACAGATTGGAAGTGCCAGCGCATTCCTGTCTTTGTGATCTTAAGAGGCCCTTTCCTCACCAGGCATAATTTGTTAGACATGGCTAGCATAAATTTGTAGCAGCCAAACCAAATGTAATAAACAGCCCATCAAACTGTTTTGTAAGTGAAATCGTCTTCATGCAGAGAGTCCTTGATTTTGAGCAGAAATGGAAAAGTAGAACTAATGTCTGACAAACAGCAGCTCATGTTCTATGACTTCTAACTACAGGAACTGTCTTCTTTCTCTTTTTTTGTGTGTGTAGGGATGGACGAATGCTCTTTGAGTACTTGGCAGAGAAACACAACGTAAGTTGGCCTGATCTGCTGACATCTCACTTCTACTCTGCATTTCTCATGGCTTTTGTGTGAACCCATTGTTGTTTTAGGGGTGAAGTGGGAGGGGCGGGCCGAGCAAAGGAAATGCAGAATTACTTCCCAAAACCCTTAACTCATTTTCGGGGTTAGTATGGCTTGCACAAAATCTGCGGACATTTACATTCTGTGGTGAATCGTTAAGAATAAACGGAGTGGCTCGGAACTCGTGGACAGAGCCGCAAGCATACCGGAGGTTCTATATTTACCGCCTAGCCTGGCTGCTCACCATCCATCTATTGGTCTCCTCCCCACTCCCGTATCCTGCTGACCTGCGTGCTGTCCACAGTGCATCTCCACAGAACCCAGGTTCTGTGCCCCAAAACGTGCTGTGGGGAAGGGTTCGGGCGGCCCAGAGCACCCACTGACGTCAGGGCAGAGTGGTCCGAACAAATGGGCAGCAAGAAGGAGGGTTAAATATAGAAAGACGAGTAGGCTCGAGACGATAGTGCTATATATACATGTTGGATTTCTAATTTAGTTTACATGACCACTTCTTGGCAGGGTCGTTATAAAAGTTAAATGTTCCCTCACCATTCATGGCAAAACACCACCGATATGATAGAGCAGTGTTTACTCCATATTTATTCAGCAGTGGTGAGCCACCATGGCCAGGGAAAAAAAGAAAAGAGGCTGCGGCTGCCAATGAATGTGAGAATAAAATTAGTTTCTTAAGAGGAAGCGATAAATGTTGGAGAACATTTGGCAGATGTCTGATAAGAAATCTGTTATGATTACCTAAAGTTACAGCCGCAACGCTGAAATTCCAATTGAGAGGACTTGACCGAGGTTTCCATTGGCACCGCGGATAAATCAGAGACAGGTGCAATGTTTGAGTCGAATATATGCCCAGGTATTGACCTGATGTTGATGCCCTTTTATTTCTCTTGCAGTTTCGTCAGGAATACTTGGACACGTTGTACAGATACGCCAAGTTCCAGTACGAGTGCGGGAACTACTCCGGCGCGGCTGAATATCTCTACTTCTTCCGCGTCCTGGTAAGTTGTTCCCAGAGTATGAATAGTGTTTTACCATCCCAACTTTATATACTGGCTCAACGCATTTCTGTGACATATTAAAATTAAACATCATATTAGGTTCGCCTGATTGCTTGAAGTCCTTACGAGGCCAGCGCTTGCATCAGAGAGGAAAAGACCACTTAGAAGTAATTGAATGTGAAAAGCTGACGTCATTGCCCTTTCAATTCGCTGCACGTCTTTTGTATTAGGAGGAGACTGCTGCTCTAAGACTTGAGTAGGATCTTTTACTGGGCCAGTGATCAGCGGCAGACTGCATAATCTGTCTGTAGTCTTCTCACGAGGCCGGCCTCAGTAGACAGCTTATTGATTTGAGTGCTGTAGCCAGAGAGTCCCTTGTCACGACTTCTGAGGTTATGGTGTGCTTAAGTTATGCGAGGCATCTTGTAGTTAGCATCGGGAGGGTTATCCACATTTTTTTGCAAGGTGAATCGGGAAGGCTTCGGATGCTTGATGAAAGGGTAAACTCATTGTGTGCTTGATGAGGGCTGCCTTCATTAGTATACAATACAAAGAGCCTTTTGATTGAATCATGATACATGCTTTAAAAAAAACAAACGATACCGAGGGCTCTGCGGATCTAGATGAGTTTGGATCAAGAAGTACTGGCAGAACTCTTGTTAGCACACATTCACACTCCCTGTTCCACCTAAGAACAATGCAGTGATGAGGTGCCATGAGGCTGTAGACGGCTACCTTTCATGGGGCTTGAACCTCTCACTGGTCAGAAGGTTTGATTAACTCTAGACTTTATTTTCAGCTCTGTTGAAGATGCCAACTCATCTTTTCAGAGATGTCTGTTAAGTTGTTTAGGAATTGACCATTGAATATTTCATTATTAAGCTGCACCTTCTGATCAAGGTTGATCTTTAGGGTTTGCATCACTAAACTTTTGTTCTAGAATGGCTCGCAGTAAAGCCGGGAAGTCAATCATAATAAAATTGCAATGGTGATCCATGCGTCTACTCAATCTCATTTCTGAAGTGCGATTCTGTAGCATTTTCATTAGGAGCATCGGCTTCATAAAGAAAGGCTCCTACTTTGCTCCTCAGTAAACAGGAATTAGATCGCATGATGCAGATTATCGGAAACTGAAATTCACAAAAGTTGCGTTTACTTGGAAACCTCCTTTATTGCGTCCGCCAAAGAGATTATGTTTGCACTCCAGTGATCGTCCTCCATGGTTTGGGACCTTTCACCATTGGTCTTTCTCCATGGTTAGAGACCTTTCACTAGTGGTATGCCTCCGTGGTTAAAGACCTTTCAGCCGGTGGTATTCCTCCATGGTTAGAGACCTTGACCTTTGGTCTTACTCCATGGTTAGAGACCTTTCACTAGTGGTATTCTTCCATGGTTAGAGACCTTGACCTTTGGTCTTACTCCATGGTTAGAGACCTTTCACTAGTGGTATTCTTCCATGGTTAGAGACCTTGACCTTTGGTCTTACTCCATGGTTAGAGACCTTACACCAGTGGTATTCCTCCATGGTTAGAGACCTTGACCTTTGGTCTTACTCCATGGTCAGAGACCTTTCACCAGTGGTATGCTTCCATGGTTAGAGACCTTGACCTTTGGTCTTACTCCATGGTCAGAGACCTTTCACCAGTGGTATGCTTCCATGGTTAGAGACCTTGACCTTTGGTCTTACTCCATGGTCAGAGACCTTTCACCAGGGGTATTCCTCCTCTTCAATGCTTCATTCATTGTTGCATCAAAGTGACGTTGGTGGTTCTGATCCACTTGTGGTGTTGTGGGATTTATCCTTAAAATCAGTGTCTTCAAAGTTTTCCAGTGGTTTTAAATTTGCTCACAGCCTTGATACCTGACAGTTTTTAAAGGGCTTTTTTGTATAGTTCCTTATTTCTTACACACTTCTTCTGCGAAAGTAATTGTTAGTGTTCGTATTAAAACCAAACTATGCCGTGATCTAAATCATTAAATGCCATCATGCATGTGAGTTGCGATGCTGGGCCCGCACAAACCAGGAAGTTTTCTGTTCCATCGTTAAAACGCTGCAGTTGTCTCAACAAATCGATTCTTCTAAAATGTTTATTCTACCCCTATGCAATGGAATATTTCTCAGTCGGAAGGTCGGGTGTTCACATGGAGCTTTAAATTCGTATTAGGCTTTTATTCCGATTTTAGGAGGATAAAAGGAAAACCACCCAGTGAGAGAAAAGTTAGTGAGACGGGTTTTTTTGGATGGGAAATGAGTTTTTCTAGTGTGAGAAGTCTACCAATAAAAAAGACAAAGTGAATCCAGAAGAAATCCTTGCTGATGCAGGTAAGGAACGGATAAATCCAATAATGCGGAAAAAGTTTCACATTGGAAGTTTCTTTTAGTCAAGAGAAGACTCTGAAAGTCAGAAACTCATGGATGCCAAGTAGTGTTTTGCAAAGTGGGGCCCTCTTAGTGTCACATGAGAAATAAAAGAGCCATGACGAACTTCCATAACAAAGTGCAATATGATGAAACTGAATGATTCTTAATGTGCAGAACTTGTCGGATCCGCCAAAAAAAATTTATGGACACAAATGAAACTTTGTTTTCCGATTCTTACTCAAAGAACTCATTCAATATTTCGAGCAAAGAACTTTTGCCCATGTTCTCAAATGAATACTTTTTTTTTTTAATGTTTTGATTATGTGTTACTACTCAGCGGTTGCAGTTGGCTGACTGTAACGGTAACGGACTGTAACCGCCCTCATATTCTTTTTTCTATTTCTTTTTATAACATGTGGACTGAGGACTTATGGGGTTAGATCAAACAATTAAAGATCAGTTTTTTATAACTGAGCAGTTGGTACTTTTTCAGATATGGACAGTGTTGGAATTTAATTTGTTTTTATATCAAAGAACAAAGTAAATTGTTGTCCAAAGTATCAATAAATGTAAACTTATTGAACAATGCGGGCACCGGATGATGCCTTGGATAATTGACGCTTTGGATCTTCTTCCTAAAGTTCTGGCCCCGCCTTCAGACAGACGTGTGCCTTTGGGGGTTTTTGAGGCTCCGGCCGTTTCAACGTGTTTTCAAACTTTGTACGAGTCTGGTCTGATGTCTGCAGCAGCACATTCAGTGTCGACTGTAGCCCAGTCTGGTTCTGTTTGAATTCTGCTGTGAGATGGTCTCAATACACCAAGGTGTTGTGTATTTATGATTGTATCTCCACTGGTATAACATTTACATTTTCAATATGCCATGAAAAAAACACCCCATGTACGCAGCCTACTGTATTTCCTCCTTTCCTTCGGCATAGATTCGAGGTGTACCGATTGCAATTTTCTTGGCCGATCACAGATTTTTATAAAGTCTGACGGCCGATATACCGATTTTGTCCGAAATCACCACTAATACATTTTAATTGCTCTTATTTTGACTCTTTATTTTGGAAATGACAAGGATGGCCGGCCATGCGTAATGTGCATGTATTCTGACCCGTTGGGATTAATGTACCCACCGTTCAGAGTCTGAGTCCGTAACCTTTATGCCAGGACCCCTGTGGTGTGAGCAAAATGTGGGTGTGGTCTGCAGACATTTACCTTTGTCTGTCCGGATAGGTTTGTCATAGTCTTCATGTCTTTTCAAAAAACTGTTTGAGAGACTTCAATGAAATTTCACGAGTACAAAGTAAGCAGGGAACCTAAAACTAATCAATGTGCTCATTATTACTGTTTCCACTTTTAGGTGCGCATTCATTTCTGTGACCCCCATGTAACTTTGTTCACATTTAAAGTGAATGCTTTATCATCCTTCAGAAAGTGCTGGAGTGAAATAATGACCTAAAGTGGCTCTAAAGGTTTGAATCAGAGAGAATTCCTTCAGTTAGCTTTGATTTTTTTTGGCAGTTTTTTTTTTTTGAGACAAATTGTTATGAACTTGAAGTTTACAGAATGTTCTGTAATGACCAGTGGATGCAGCCCGCATAGCCGGCGGTTTCCAAGTGTCACTCACTTCCTCTTGCTGTTGTTTGTCTATGGTTCAGCCTTTAACTTTGCGGTACAGTCAGACTCATGCCAAGGCCAGACCTGAATGAATGGGCAAGAAAAATCAACATTTATCTTTTCATTAGAGTGAAAACAATAAGAATGCCTTTTTTTCCCCCCTCGTCTAATTGTCATTTGATACGGGACAGCGTTGCCTTTGTCTTTGGGACGTCCGTGACTCCGGCTAGTGAGGCGCATTCAGAATGCTGAGTGTCCCCACCTCAAAAACTTGGCAGGGATTCTGTGCGATGATGAACCCACTTCTCTTAAAACAACTGTCCCAACCCAAAACAGTCGGGTACTTGATTGTTTCGTGTTTTTTTCTTCTTCTTTTTCCAATCATTAGAATGTAGAGTTGCATCCAAGACAAGCTTCTGGGTAATTGACGCAATGTTTCTCCAATCCCAACCAAAACAAATGCAGTCTTCAGAAGCTTGCAGTGGACGTGTTCCGACGTTCCGACAACAGTTGTTTATGGCTTTGAAACGCACTCTAAATAAACCAATTTATTGCTTTTATTGAGATATGTTGTTAAAAGTTCAGCAGTTTTTATTCTTGTTCTTTCGCCCCTCTAGTTGTCGGACGACTCATTTTACGTTCCGGCCAGATCAGACTCTGTAACTAGATATCTGTTGCTTACTCCTGACAATGCAGGAGGCTTTTTAGGTTGGAGGGGGGCTAAAGGTAGAAATGGATTTCATTAGTGGGAGTGTTTATACTGCTCCCCTCCTCCCTGCTTTGCTGTGACTTGAGTACCACCCATCCAGGGCCCCCTTTCCCCTCTCCCTCCCCAGTATGGGAGACTCGAGGCTCGGTAAAGTCATTTAACGTGGGAAACCCAGTCAGTTCAACGAAGCAAGCCAGCCTTGCAAAATCCATGCCTCGGGTCTAGTTACATCGTGGCCTACCCCGAAAAGAGCAACTTATTCATATCATCGCTTAATGCAGGGATTGAATGTTGAGAATAAAGATAGAGTATCCCGACAGATCCCCGGCACAGTCAATTTATTGTTGCTGGGCACTCAGCTAAACTGTGCCCATTTCCCAAACCAATGGAAACTTAAGGTACCTGCTGGAAAAACCCAGGTATTGAAACTTTTCTAGCGTGACCACCAGTGAAAGCCAAACTGTGTGTTTGTGTGTGTGTGCATGTCGGAAGTTGCCACGCTGACCCGGAGGTCAGGCAGGGACTTCCAAGACAAGGGAGAAAGAAAAAAAAAACTTCCACAGATGAAGTTCTGACTCTTATTCTGGCAGTGGAGCCCAGTTCTTTGTCATTATTTAAATACTAATCCGTGTTGCCTTTAACGACTAAAGGTCACGCAGAAGTAATTTGAGGATAACCTGTCTTTGTATCATTGCCATTTTTGAAACTCTATCAGATTTGAACCGGCCTTTTCGAAGAAAAAAAAACAACAACTTTATTTCTGAATATTCTGAACAATTTGTGGGGTTCCAGCGGAAACCTGTTCTTATTTTAGTGTTTCCTCCGCTTACACGTCTGTCATGTCTCACGGTCCACTTCAGCGGCTGTCCAGCGGCGTACGGGGGTGTGTGGTTTAGATCTAGGTTTCTCTAGCCGCTCAGCAGACACCCACTCTGACTTCCTGCTTGACTCATGTCACTGTGTCCGGTGTTTGGCGTTATCATGAATGGCTGTGGTGCAGAGTTTCCCATGAGCCCAAGGGTGTTGTCCAGTGTCCACTACACACACAGTGATTGACTTTCTGAGGTTCAGAGGCATTTTGGGTCTTGGCTTCATTACTTCATTCTTCTTTGTTTGTTTTTGCGTGCTCTGGAACTCCGCAGACGGTAGCCTGCAAAAATATTTGAGTGATTATCCTGAAAAGTTTCTGCCATTTCATATTTCATCATTATTACCCTCTGATAACTGCAGACCTGTCAGGAGTTTCTGAAGGCAATGGATTCAGATTAGGAATTTGTTGGGTCTCTGTAGATAATTATATAAAGAGTTTGGTCTGGACCTGTTCTTTACGGAAAGCACCTTGAGACTATTGTTTTGAATTAGCGCTTTATGAATAAAGATTGATTAGTGCAATTACCATCTCTCTCTATTTCTATCATCTGTGTACATGAAATTTAATAAATGCAAAAAAGGTGATCCAATACATAAATCACCAGTGTGATAAACCATTCTTGCCCCCGAGTTTCGACGTAACAGCTAGTTGTGTCACCTTTTACCTGTAAGAACTACAACCGACAGCCAACTGGTTTTTCTGTGGTGGAATTTTTGCCCACTCTGGACCGCTCCTCTTTCACTTTGACTTGACCTCTCAAATGTTTATTTTATTCCTTTTGAAGCACTGAGAGGTTGACCTGCTGCTCTGCCTGGGATCCTGGTGATACCGTATAACTTCAACTCACACACTGATACGTTTATATTATCCTTCAGAATTTGTTGGTAGCCACTTCTCTCAATTATAGCAAATCATCCCGGCCCAGAATCTGCAAAGAATCCCCACAACGTGACCGAACAACCTCTGTGCTCGGCCATTGATGTTATGTTTTTTTTGTGGAATGCTTTATTTCATTAATGCCGCATGTAACAGGAGCACTGTCGTCCAAAAACCTCAACGCCAAAGTCACCAGTCCATTGAATATTCTCCCAAACCCTTTTTAGGGTTTGGGAGAAACGTGTGGTATAGAAACACTACTTATGGTCGGTGTTAAAGACCTATGGACACAGATGGCGCCTTCTATTGTGGTTCTATTTGTATGTATTTGTGCACATTTTTGGACCGCCTACGGAGAATCCAAGCAATCCTACACTAATCCTTCAGGAGAAGTGTGGCTGTAGTTTAAGCACTAACAGAAACTTTGAAAAAGAAAGTCAAATAAAAACCCTGTCCAACTGTTGAGGTCAGAATTAGTTTAGTTTAGGTAGTTTAGGTTGCGCTTCATTTTCCCAGGACGACTTCATTTAATCGGATTAGAGAGGAAAAAAATGCATTTTGAAGCAGACCAGTTGGAACCAAGGGGAGAAAAGGGGAGATCAGTCCGACTGAATGGAAGCTGATGTCACTGAACTGTACACCGACCTGTAGACGGAGATACATTTGAATGAAATACTGTTGTGTGTGTTAAGTTGTGTGCTTCAGGTCTTAATCGTCAAACACATTTCTTTTTCCCACAGGTCCCATCTACAGACAGGAATGCCCTGAACTCACTGTGGGGGAAGCTGGCCTCCGAAATCCTGATGCAGAACTGGGACGCCGCCATGGAGGACCTCACCCGCCTGAGAGAGACCATCGATAACAACGTAAAGGCCTCACTTCATTTAGGGTCCCTTAAACAGACTCTGAGATTGACATTCTACTTTGAGTTCAGCACTGCTGTAGTATTTTATTCCTTACACACACGTTTTTCTCATCCGACTACTGAAGAACTTGGTTTTAAGCATAAAGTGGTCGTCTGGATTTAATTGATCTTTCCTCTAAGGGGCTAAATGTGAAATCTTTTCTGGTGTGGCAACACGGACGGAATAGGACAGCTTATATGTGTCTGTGTTTTTGCAAATGTATTTAGAGTTTCAATTTAGATTTTTGTCTCCTCTGAGCTTTTCGCCCCTTTTTTTAAGTTGCATTAATTTTTTCTTGTGTTTTTCTCTTTGTCTTGTGCAGTCCGTTACCTCCCCACTCCAGTCTCTCCAGCAGAGGACATGGCTGATTCATTGGTCACTGTTTGTCTTCTTCAACCACCCCAAGGGTAGAGACAATATCATTGAGCTCTTCCTGTATCAGCCACAGTAAGTAACATGTTTTAATATTACACATTGCTCCTGGTGTCTCTTCTCGTCTGGGTTAAGGTTAGGAAAAAAAAAAACAAGGAAACATCTTCTGATCATTTGAGGAAAAGGAATAAACTCGAGAAATAAGGCCCGTCTTCCCTGGATATCTGGGTTTATTACAGACGGATCTGCTATAGCAGAAGATCTCGGGTGCGAGTCGCATCCCGGAATCTCGCCATTCTGATCCAGCAGGATCATTATATGTTTAGAATGTCAGGTTATAATGGTTATATTGCGTCCTTCAGACAGAACAGTGGACACATCCTTCCACAAAGTCAGTATTTTCACGGGGCAAAGAGTATTTTTATCTCCCTATCATCAATCAACAAACGAAAGTTTAACACTTAATCGAAAAGACCTGGGGAAGAAAGGCGAAACACAAAAACCCATTTTTTAAATCATAATTGCATTTGTCAGATCATCCACCAGCAACAAGGTCTGTAAAAATCCTAAATACTACAGGACACTCCCAAGACTGATCACCAACAATCAAAGTATCACTTAAATAGACCCTTTTCAGGGACAGGACTATTTTCTCCCTGCCAGAATCGAAAGAAATTCCAGAGGAGATTGAAATACATCGGCCCGGGAAAAGTTATAAAGTTATTTCTCAGGCATTGCAGCTCTGCAGATTCACACTGAAACACATTTTCTACGAATGGAGAAGATTTACACCAATACTGAACCTTCACACAAGTGTGGACCAGCCGAGGCTCATTCAGGAAGTCACAAGAGGGTTGTAGATAATATCCAAGAAACTGTTGGCCTCTCCCACCATAGTAAAGGTCAGTGTTCGTGACTCCACTATTTGAAGGTCACGGGGTAAAAAGGGCACCCATGGGAGTTTGATGAGGTGAAAAAAGATTGAGCTTGTTTAGTTCAATGATTAAATCACCCTGAAAAACAGAGTCAGGAAACAAACTGAAGACGCCACCAGCCACAGCTTCCATGTGTTTGGACATATTGTCCTACTTGTGAGATGTGGCTCACCGACGACTTAAGGGGACTCGTCATCGCTGCCTTCGTGTGGACGCGATAACTAAAGAAACCATGTAACGTATCATTTTCAACCACGTTGACCTTACTGCGCCGAAGAGCTTTAGCTTTATCTCCAAAAATGTCTGGGCCATAATTTCTCCACCATTGGTCCAATTTAGTTCAGATAAGTTTCATATGAAGAAAGACTCAAGGAGCTCTTATCTTGTACATTTCATATTTTTCTCTTATATCTCATATTATAGAGCATTTGTACGTAAAGCTGTTGAGCGTTATGAGATGTATTCCCCCGTCAATATTGAGCTATACTTTCTTCAGAATTGTACCGTAGCTCCACAGAACCCTTGATTCCAAGATGATTTCTTTCCTCGTACACGTTTTGGATGCGGGGCCCCCCGCACCCACCCTGCCCCTATCTTTAAGTGATTGCAGAAGTGTTTTTTTTTTCTTTCTTCGTTTGGCCTGTTTACTTTCGGAGTCAAGATAGAGGCCATATGTATCACAGATCGGAAACTTTATACTTAAAATTTGAACACCCCCTATTTTTGATGTCTTTGCTCCCTCTCCTCCTGATCCAGAATGCAGGCCTGTATAATTGTACACATGATTAGGGCCCCACAGACGGTATCACAGGCGACCACAACACAGCACTCTTAAATGTCTGGTTCCGTCAATTTTACTCAGTTTTTAATTTTATTGTGGATGATTAAGGAGGCCTGCCCAATAATTACTCCTGAAACGCTCACCCAGCCATCTGTGTGGACAAACTGAGGTAGTTTTGTGTGCTTTGCAGTTTAGAAACCTCATGTTTTTCCTACTGAGGCTTGGCTCCTGTTTCCCCATCCTTTGACCAGTACTTCCTTTGGCTGAAGTTGGCGACCGGTGGCTGTTCTTCAGCTCCACATATGACCTCCCTTACCCCTGTAGTCAGCAGATGGTTGGTTTAAAGTTGATTTAGTATTGACAGACTGCACTGCCTTCAGGCGACTTGGTGCTCGCTAACTCTGACTGATAACAGGTGCAAACTTGGCAAAAACAACTGCAGTAATGGATCCCGAGTCACGCCATTGTCTTTAAATGTATATATATATATATCCCTCTGTCAATGGTTTGAGATGATTTTCTATGAGGTCCCATGACATGGGACCTTTCTGCCCTGCTCCTTCTCCATGTTTTCCCACCCCTCCCTTTAACAGATGAAATGTGAACTCGCACTTGATTTCTGGGCTGCGTGCCTCAGTGGTATCTTAAGAAAACCAGTGTTGCGACGCTTGTTTGCCTCAAAACTCAAAAACAAGGAAAAGTCCCCTAAGTGGGGGCTGGGGTTAATGTCCCTATGCTATTGGAGCCCCCCCTGGAGAGAGGGTGTAAGTTAATCAGGAAGGCCGGCACAGATCGTTGTGATCTTTCAACGAGAGGCAGGTAGTGAGAGGCAGATCCTAAAACCAGGCAGCGCCTTATTTTAGGCTGAGGATTATCACTGCCTCAGGTTCCCTCGCCATTTAATCAAGCAGCGTTTTACTCTATCTAATAGGATCTGACGTTGACATTCGCCGATTCATCAATCACAACAGCTGTGTGACGCACACGACCCACTAATATACACGAGGTGTTTTATCAGAGGATGTGTCTGTCATGTGACCAGACACTGATTTTGCTCTTAGTGTGATGCTTTTGATGAAGCAGCCGCTTGATAAAAACACCGACCTGCTCCTGCCTGAAGCACGAGAGAAAGGAGGGAGGAGAAACCTGTATCTCTACGAAAGAGTGGTTCATAAAAACTGGTAAACACGCCAGAAATGTTACGTTAACGTCAAGGTCATCTGAAGTAACGTTAAAAGCAGAAACTCCTCATCATGCAATCCAGCCTGAAACCTTCACCAGTGGTCTTCCCCCATGGTCAGAAACCTTCACCTTTGGTCTTACTCCGTGGTTAGAGCCTTCACTCATTCTGCTCTTCTTCAGTTACTGTATTCATTGTTGCGTTTAAAGGGAAGTTGGCGGCTCTGATCCACTTTCTTTGCTGTAAGATTTATCTTTATAATTGGCATCTTCAATGTTTTCCAGTGGTGTTTAATGTGTTCAAGGCTTCTGTCTATCACACCTCCTGAAATTTTGTCTTTGACCTGTGTGTACTGTTTTATCTCTATCTCTTATTATCCCCATCCCCTCAAATTCTTTGAGTTTCGTTGAGAAACAAGCTCTCTGCTGTGGTGTAGATCATTAAATGCCAGTTGCAGCGGAGGGAAAGCACCGACCAGGAAGTGTTCCGTTCCACCGTTGACACGCTGCGGTTGCTCTTCTGATTGATGACCCTCGTGAAGCAGAATGAGATTTAAATTAGAGTGGGGGTTCTTATCTGGAATTGGGGGCTTACATTGAGCATTTTCGTTCTAATTTGGCTTTTATTAGGATTATCTTCAGAATAAAGGGGTCCATGTAAACAAGCCTGCTGCTCATTTAGGAGTTGTCGACACACTCGCCAAGCATCATGTATTCTTTTGGTGCAGGCTATTGAAGACCAGAGGGGCCACGTCCCTGTTTTCAGATTTAATTTGGTGGAAAGGTCGAGAGGCATTTAAGGTTCAAAGATGAGAATGTCGGGGATGCAGTCAATCTCCATTGATTGCCATCCTGGCAAAGAAGTGTGTGTTAATGTGGGTGTGTGTGTGTGTCTGGACCGTACCATTCGTCTAACAGAACACTGTCTCCGGAGTTGGTGTGGGATTAGAATCAGTGTCTAACAACGTTCCGTCTCTTGTGTTCAGCCCTCAACCAGTTGACCTGTGGTTGAAACATCAGTCCCCGATGGATTGGGTTTCAGCTACTGGGCAGGTCCCCTGCTCACTGATCTATATCTTCTTGCCAGGGTTTCCTTTGCCTCCTCCCACTCACTGGACACTAATGAAAGAGATGGATTAAGCTGGGACCCGTGGCCAGGAGTGAGGATCTAGTCAGGACATTTGTCTATGTCAGCTGCAAAGGCTTGTTCTCTGTCCTAAATGCCAGCAGCCCGAACTGCAGCCAAAATGTTTGATTATGTGCCTGTGTGCAGAGATCATGTCTTTGATAGGTGTGATAAGTGATTACCGTCTTTCCTCCCCACTTCCAGATACCTCAATGCTATCCAGACCATGTGCCCACACATCCTGCGTTATCTGACCACGGCTGTCATTACAAACAAGGATGTCCGTAAGCGTCGCCAGGTTCTGAAGGACTTGGTAAAGGTCATACAGCAGGTATCTGATCCATTCCTTTGATTTAAAACGTTCACAAATCCTTACTTATGGACCGTGCCGGCTATGAGGGCTGGGAACCGGGCCACGTAACCCAATAGCGTCGCTCACACTCCCTTTCAAGGGGATTGGGATTGTGACTACGCTGGAGAAGCCTTGAACCTAGATGTTTGGACGGACGCTAGTAAATTCATAAACTGTCTGATGGGTTGGCTTATCCACCGGTGACAGTAGCTACTCCAGAGAACCCAGCAGCATCTCGCTGGGTTGTAGGTAATCACTACAGCATGTGCTCAGTGCTCTTGACACCGTGGCCTCAGGTCGTGTCTGTAAGCATGACTTAGAACTCCTAAGAGTTCAGACCTCCCTCTTCACTCCAGTCCTTGTGAATTGTTGGTTACTTAGCTGTTGTGTTTGGCAGCTGGTATCTTTTCACTACATATACATTCTGTATTTTAAATTAAACGTACATTTCATGATTAAGTTTAATCATAGGTCCATCAAACATACCATTGACTCGATTAAAGTTTGAGCTTTATGTTCAGATCTCTATAGGTTTTTCCGTATTTTTGATTTTACATGCCCTTTTTTCCAGGAATCGTACACCTACAAAGATCCGATCACGGAGTTTGTGGAGTGCCTGTACGTGAACTTTGACTTTGACAGCGCTCAGAAGAAGCTGAGGGAGTGCGAGTCGGTGAGTAACCTCCTCAATTACCTCACCAGCAGCCTCATTTTAAACCCTTTATTGCTCATTATGAGAAGCAGCTGGTCCTTATTGTGTCTCTCCGTGACAATTCCTCTTTGACCTCTGATTCGAGGGTCAGACTGCCGAACTTTCACATGTAATATCGTAGTAAACATCGTTAGTAAGTGCTCCATCTCTGTCTGACCTTTTGCCTGTTCACACAGCATCTCTATTTTTTGGACCTCTTTCTGGGTCCAGCCCAAACAGTGATTCTCTATGCCTTGTACCGTACTGTAAAATATAAAGGTCCTCTTGGACATTGTGTGACTCAGACCTCTGTCAGATTTTAATGTGACCTCTAAGTGACCCATCAGGCCAGAAGTTAACAATGAAAGCGTTATAAGCCAAAGTCTCCTGGGTTGCGTGCGGACACTGAAGGGGAGATCTGTCATAGCAGTGTCATTTTGTAGTATTTGTTTCACTTTGGAGTATTTTAATGTAACTGTATTATAAGAGGACAGAATGTGCACAGGCCACTATAAAATTAGATCTCTGTATGCTGACTACAATGCCGAACACACAATGAGCACTTGTGTTTCAACCTCAAATAATACATTTAATTTCATTTATTATATCTCTTAAAAGCTGGGGATATTATGGGATTGTCTTTTTTTGCCATAGCATCTGTGATTTTTGTGAATTTTCTGCTTTCATAAAACTTAGTGCGAGGAAGAACTGAATTTCAGCAAAGGTCGGTTGGGTATTTCCGCCACTAGAGGGAGCGTTATTGTCAAATTTCCAGCCATCTTTTCTCAACTTTTGGTCCAATTTAGTCCAAATTTGGTCTGAAAGTAGTGACTCTAGGAGATTTGTCCCTGTGTGGGATTGCTTGTACAACGGAGGGGATTGGGGACTTTTTGAGCATATTCTCTTGCTGCTTGTGCCGGCCATCGTATAACTAATTTATTTCTTATGTCAGGATGCCAAAGTAAAACAATTCATTCAAATTCTACATGTTCATGTTGTGTATATATTGTGTGACTTGATTATTTACACACACACTATCATTTGCTTTCCCCTGAATAAAAGGGAAAACTGGGTTATTTGGCCCCTTTTTCATCTTTTCATCTTGACGATAAACCTTCAGAATGAAAAACATCTGGCCTGATCAAATAGCTCTTTTCCCACGAGTGAATGTTTATAAATCATGTCAGCGGTTCGCTGACGGTTCCGTTTCAATTTAACCTATTTTCAAGCTCACACAGCTTCCCAAATCACTATTTAACAAATGAGGAAGTTGTAACCAAACTCACATGGGCAGATTTGTTATTACTTGGTTACAACCTCAAAAAAAAAAAAAAAATTCAAAACATGTTCCAGTAGAAAATGAGATTTTTCTTGTGCGCGTTCTCCAGGGGCCGTCTCCAAACGATGACACGTACTATCTACAATATAAAAGCTGTGTCCTATTTCGGCTAAGATGTGACACACGCCTTCAATCACGCATCTTGTTAAACAGACTTTTTTTTTTAAGTGTCTGCGTTGGTTTGGACCTGGCCTCATGGGGTTCTGTTTGCAGAGAATCCACAGCGGTTGAAACAGATGCTCAATCTGTAGCTCTCAGGTCAGAGCCCAAGTTATTCCAGGTGGGTTTAACACTGGGCCGACCTGTCAGTCTTATCAGAGTATATCCAGTAGGCACAAAAGCCCCCTATTGACCTCATTCAGTTCAAAAGCAGGTCTAGCGAGGTGGGTGGCTCCAAAAATGTTTAACAGTACCTGTAATGCATAACCTGTGATGGTCTGCAAACATTTTCTCCAAATGGTCTCGTTTGAAGTCGGTAATGCAGCGTTTTCCCTGCAGAAATTCACACGCGAACCATTAAAAAGCACATTATTCCCGAGGTGAAGGAATGTTTTACAGACTGTGGAGTGACTTGGAGTAAGCCGATACCCCATTTGCGAGGGGCTCTTGTCTTGATGAACATTTGTAACGCATCAAGTTTGAGCCGTCGAGAAGCGGCTCACGTCTATTTACTCATTGCTGCAACAGCGAAGCGGGATTTGTTTTCAGCTCTGCTGTCTTCAGCTCGCTGCACCCTGTAGAATAGTTTGAGCAAAGTGTTTTCAAATGGAGGGTTTAGCTAGTTTTAAATTATCCCGTTCGGGCTGTGTAGGTTTTTTGTTTCTTTCCCACTCCGCCCAAAAATCTGGAATCACTGTCAGATGTTAGACGCTTGCATGTCAAAGAATGAAAAGTATAGGCCTACCTATACTTGGGCCCTCAGATTGAGCATGAAAGGGCTCCTCAAGCCCCTTTCAGAATTTGTTTAAACCTTGTGGTCTGAATCCCAGATGACAGTAATTAGGGCACTTAGCTGCTCAAAGTTTATCAGTCTTAGATAAGCATTGTCATAGCTGGGATGTGTGTGTGCGCCCTGATAGCGCCATGTAGTTGGGATTTATTCAAGCAGAACTTCTGGGCAGATAGCAGCTTTCTCAGCTGAAGCAAACAAAGAGCTGGCAGTTCTTGGAGAACTTTTGAAGATGGTGGTCTGCGATGTGAAATAACACTCAGTGGAGAGTTGGAATGCTGAAGGTTCTGAGGAATGGGAGCATTTCACCCAACGGTACCCCTGGGTCACGTACGTTCACAGTAGATGAACGGGCCATGTGTAGCGGTGTCATAGAGTCCAAGGAAAGTTGTATTTCTCTCAGTAACAAGACACACAGTACACAACCCTCTACACACAACTGAAAAGACTCTGGGGTTTATGTTTGTGTTGACCGATGTCGGATGGCTGCAGCTGTTGAAACCGAACCAGCGGACCAGACGAGCGAACGCGGTCAGCGCTTTGGTTGGCCCCTTTCCTACTGTGTTGTCTGGTTTGTTGTATTGGATGTTATTGTAGATTTGAAGCACCTTGCATGGCCTGGGATTTCTTATACTTGCCACGTTGATTTTTCCGAAAACTGGCAGAACCGAACTTTGGTCATGAAAATGTGGCCATATCAATCCCGGCTTCCCTGTTTGACTACAGATCCTAAGTGGATCGGAATTAGTTTTCATTGAATTTGTTTTTCGCCAATGCCACAGAGGACTTTGAGGTTGCCATTGTCCAATCGTCTGTACCAAGTTTCTGACCGGGTGTGTGGTTCTTCTACATCGCATTAAAACCTGATATACAGAGTTGGACGAATTTTCACCCGTGAAGTCTGTGACCCTCGAGGTTCGAATCCAATATCTGATGCTGATGCTTTTTAAAATATCCCACTTATACACTCTAGTTAATAAGACCCTTATACCTCAGAATATAAAAGTGCGGCAGGTTACAGAACAAAACCTTCTTGTAAACCTTCACTTTAAATCAAAGTGCAACAGTTATTTTCCGAAACGAGAACATTTGGACGGGTAACAAAAACAGAACATTGATCAAGGCTCCTTAAGGTTCTGTTGCTTTGGGATCGGCTTGTAGCAGACTGTGTTTGTGGCTTGACATGAGATTTAAACCGCTTTTGGGAATGTCAGCAGACTTTTGCCTTGGTTGTGTGTAAATTCGGTATCGGGTCTCTGAAAACCATCTGACCGACTACCAAAGATGGTAGTCGTCCAGGTCTGTGAATTCCAAGACTTTCTTCTGGTTGTGGCTGGCCAAAGCTCTCAGCCTCTTGAAACTTCTGCGTTCTGCAGGTGGTATGGTGGCAGGGAATTTTCGTATCCAGCTTTAGTGTAATATTTTTTTTTTCGGGCGTCTAGCGATATTTTGCAAAAAAATTCTTTTGACATTATAAAATTGTAAAAAAGGGGAGATTGCATCATGTGTCTATTTTGATGTTTTATTTTACTTTTGTCTTAACATGTTTGGGGTCTGATAGTTGATTACTTACATCTTACTTCTTAACCGTTTGTCTTATTATGTCCAAACTCGACGGGGATCAAACTTGTGTTTTGTAGTATTTTACCGAAATTGTTCATATTCCCCTCTAGGGGGGGTTGTTGTGTAGAAAAGGGTTGTTGGACTGTGATGTCCCAGCCTTAAGTCCAGTTTTGTCCAAAATGATCTGGTATGAACCGACACAAGGAAATGCATCTCATTTTACTACCGAGTTCAGAAAAACTAGTAAACTGTATTTATCTTCATTATTGGGTCGCTGTGGGATCTGATCTCAGAGCAGACTGCTGACTTCATAGGAATAGTTACGTTGCGTAATTACGGACCGTTTGCCGTGTTTTTATGAACAGTAATTTCTTTAGTGAACTTCTTTGACCAAAATATGACCAAACTCTCAGTAAAGTCCAGTAATAAAGATCCAACAAACATTGTTTTGAGGCAGAAATGTGTTTGTGGCACCGGTTAAATCCGGTATGCCGGGTTTTATTGCGCAACCCCACCTATGTTGATTAAATTTTTCTTTTTTTTTATATGTTTAAGTTTGTCCCTAATGTTTGCAGGGTTATTCCTCTGTGGCTTATTTAGGCATTTACAGTTAGAACAAATGGGCTACGCGTTTTGCGTTCAACTGGAACCGTTGAGTGTGTAACCGACCCGGAATGGACCGTTCTGAGTTTGCCCCGCCGCTCATTGCGAAATAACCCTCCTGGTGCCAGTAAACTAGCCGGCCCATCAGTTGGTGCACTTTTAGTTTTTACACTTGTGTAAAATGTTTTTGCTCTTTCTCAGGTTCTTGTGAACGACTTCTTCCTGGTGGCCTGCCTGGAGGACTTCATTGAAAACGCCCGGCTCTTCATCTTTGAAACCTTCTGCAGAATTCACCAGTGCATCAGCATCAGGTCAGTGGCCATTTCCAAGGTCGGACCTCTCATCTGCAACACTCCAGCGGCACACCAGAACCTTTTTTTTAAATCGAGTCCTACATCTCTCAGGACCAATAGGAAGTCCTGTTTGCTGACTTTGTTGCCGTCTGTTCACAGGGAATAGAGCACGGGCTTAATGATTAGGGGAATTTTCCTCGCAGATAAGTGTTTATTGCCCCCTCTGCACAAAGTCACGCTGGCCCCACGCATCTCGAGGATTAACTTTTGTGAGGTTTAACTGCTTCCAGGTCCCCGCAGGTTGATCTCTTCACTAAACTTTTAAGACCACCTGTGCAAGGCCGACCTGCAGACAGTTTTCTCTCAGGAAGAGGTCAGGGTTTAGATGCTTGAGATGTTCCCAGCTGGCAGGCAGGGACCTTTCAGCCCCTTTTCCTTTAAGTGAACAGAGGTCACAAGTGTTGGTTTGTCTCTATTGACACTAAGTTGACTTCACTTGAGCTCCATTCAAATAATAATAGTCTGTGGATTTCTTCCAGGACCAAGAGTTTGTAGATAAAACTAATGAGGGAAAATAAGAGTATTTCCACAGAAAATACAACTCTAATTTTCAGCAATTAACAGATATTATGCAATTTGTCGACCTCTTACTGATTTTCTTTGCCTTTAATCCTCATTTTAATAATGATAGTGTTTTTCTATTGTAACTCGATGTTGTTTCTGATAATGGCTAATAAGAAATAATATTATTTGGGTTACCTTGCTCCACACTAGAGTGCATTAGAAAAGTAGCTCCACAGGTAGGGTCCCTCAGGCAGGACATGAGTCCTGAAGGTTTGGTGGAAGGCCTGCGTTTCCAATATTCTGCACAGACACATGACTCTCCATGAAAAGAGGGGAGGAATTACTCCCATTGACAAGAAAATGATTGCATTGACTGTTGCATAGAGCCGTGGAGGTCTGTAGTCAAGGTTGAACCTTGGAACATGATCACGCCCTGTCGAAATCTCCAGTTGCAGATTGTCTGGAATTGATTAGGAGTTCTGGTTCTTTTTGGCAGACTAACTGCAATTGGATCCATTTACTTGTTAAAGACCACAAAGGTTAGTGGTAACACTGAAAGAGGAAGTTGAACAGTGATTTTTCTGCTTTTCACCTTTGTTCTGCGTCTCGGGCTTTGAGATTGTTGAGGCCTCTACGGCAGGAATGCAGACTGGGGGCAGTTTCAGGGATTTCCTTATTTATTTTTGGGTCTGTTATGACGATTGGATACAACATATCTATTTCTGAAAGACGACCGAGTTCCAGGTCATTAATCCTCCTCTCAGAAGCCTCATGCATGCAAACGTGCACTCAAATTAATTTGATGGCTTCTTACTAATGAGGCAATGTCTTCCTGCTGTTGGCCACGATGGTTTTGCAGACATGTAGCGCCCGTTTTGCCCGCAGCTCAAAACACTAAAGAAGAACAGAAGTGGAGTTCTTTTATGCAATAAATCCTTATGTAAAAACACTCCCTGGGCACTGAACATGCGATTCAGCCTGCTCTCATAATAGCATTAACACACATCCTTTTGTCTAGACTTTTCAGTGTCCTGATCGTGGTTCTAATTTAGTTTTGTTTCTGTTGTTTGATTTACGAGGTTTATTTTCCCTAGTCCTTCCATGACATGTTTCAGTGGCGAGGCCTTCTCGTGTCCTCCGAACCACACTTTTCTTTTTAAGGAAATGCTTTAAACCCTAAGACGCTTCTTCTGCCTTGATTTTCCTCGGGTATTTGAATGCAACATGAATGTCTTCAACGTCTCACAACCCAGCCGTTTTACAACATCATGTGATCACTTTTGAGTCAAAAAACAAATTGCTGTAAAAATCGATTTTACAGCAAACTGGGAGGGACACTATCTTATGCGTCCTTTTAGACCAGCTCTGCTATGAAGGGCGCTACTTTTGTAAAGGATCCCTCCAATCCTCTCTGGTCCTGTAACGCTGTTAGACACCAGTGCCTGACCCCCCTTTTCAAGTGTGAGGTCGGTATCAAGACCCAAAGGAGTCCCCTAGCCCGAGGTCGAAGGCTCAGGAGCCAGAGCGAGCAGGAGGTCGAAATGAAAGCGATCCCATTTCCCCCAAGGAGCAAGATCATGCTAGTGTAAAATAAAACCATTCACGGAGGTCGTTTGCTCGGCTTTAGGGCCAAATAATATCAATAGTGTGGGTTTTGTGAGTCTGACCCATTCCCAGTTCCCTGCCGGTTTGAGCAGTGGTGGCTGCTGTACATCTCTGCAAGAAGATGTGATGTAGTAAACTCCTCTGATATACACATTTCCTTCCTGGGAGGAAAACATTGCCAGATTTTCTTCCTGAAATTAGATTAGAGGACTATGGCTGGTACCGGCCGAGGCCCTAGGCCTTCTGGGGCGCTCTGTGTTCCTGTGTTGTGCCACGCAGATCACGTTCAGAGGGGTTAGGGGGTTAGCCCAACTCCCCGTTGAGGAAACCGGATCGTGTTTGTTTTGATCATCATATCTGACCTGGACTTGACTGACATGTGCCCCCACTTTACTGAATTTGCCAAACCAAACACCCAGTAACCCTACGCAGCAGTCACTTAATCACGCGGGTAAAATCAGAGAAGACTCTGGATTATTTAATGACATAGTAAATAATAGGATATTGCAGTGAATTTCTGTATCGCAATATTTTGTTGTATTTTGTGCCGTTTTGCAAAATTCCTATATTGCCCTTATTTGAAAAGAAATGGTACGACAATCTATAAGCTACTTGTGTTTTAATATTTACTCTGCAAACTAACAACATTGGAGGTTTTTAGTCTTTATTTAAACAAAATAAAAAGCTACGATGCGAGCGGCACGTGACGCCTCTCATTTTTGCTGACTGTCATATTTCAGTTAACCCTATTTGACCAAAATGTGACCCACCTATCGCTTACGTCCGGTAAAACATTGATTTTAACGTCGAACGTACCGAGTGTTAAAAGTTTTTTGAACGTACCGGTTTTTGTGAAACCTAATGCAACAGAATTATACCGCATACCTCATAGCGCTTTAAACAATCCCACCAGTTTTATCCCAGTAAAGGATAGAGGATCTTTCTGTGGGTGTCGTGGGAGTGGGCTTTTAACAAGTGTTGACTCGGTTCTGTAGTTTGACACGATTGTAAAATAAGGTACTGCGTCGCGGGTTTTTAAAGTGCTTTATGAACATTATAGTCGATGAATACCGGCTCCTATAACAGACATCTTGGAATGTAAATGTTTTTGTTCAGCGTTACATGTATGGATTGCTCTACATTAGCGGCGTGAAGGTAATGCCAGTCTGTGATGGTCAACATGTGTGACCCATCACAACCAGAAGCTCCGCATTAGATCACCAACTCTTGTCCAAACCCGTTAGCTTCCCAATGATGATCCATAGGAGCAATTTGATTGTCCTGCATCGTTTGCTCCTGGTTTTGATCACCTGAGGTTTAGTCGGCTGTCCAGCAGAGCCGCGTTGGTAGTTTTGTGCGGTGAGTGATGGGTTTTAACTCTCCGACGTCCCTCCTCTCTGCTGCTGAAGTACATTTGAAGCGACTCACAACTGGTGCTTTTCTTCCTCATTATCCACCTCATGTATCACTTGCCTGCGGTGAAAGTGTTGAGAGATATGCACTGTCACTGGCAGACCAAACCCCCTTCAGCTCATTATGCTGATGTAATACTTTTTGTTGTTTATACTTTTAATGCGCCTCCAGACACTGACATCATGCCACTTCCCAACTGCGTGTGGTTTCGCCGACATTCATCGGTTAGAAAGTGATAGTCTGTTTTTTTGTTGTTTTTTTTTCTTTCCCTTTTTGAACCTTGAGGTAAGACAGACATCATCACAAATCCCAAATAATTGACTACTTTCCTTCAAAAGAATATCTTAAAGAAGTGCAGCAGCCTAAATCAGTCATGATGGTTTGGGGATTTGTGCTCGCAGACCCATGGCGTGACAAGTGGTGTGGTCTGGGCTTATTGTAGCACATTGGCTGAACCGGCCCAACAAAATGTGATTAATGGAGCAGGAAGTGATAATTAGTGGCATAAACTGTTTTTATGTAGACATTCATAACGTTGATTATTTGGTGCAAACAAACCCGGGCTGGACACAATGATAAATCCGAGCCCACCGGTTTTCACGAGCTATGTGTGCTGCTATGGTTTTTGTGGGGTGGGGGGGGGATCGGTGGCTCTTGAGATGAGAGGTGGGGTTGCTGCAGTAATTGTGGGCAGTGCACAGAGGGACTGAGGATATTTATTGGGGCCCTTATATGAAATGTGGTAGGTGTGGAGGGTGGTTGGGGTCAGACAGAAGGAATGGGGCAGGAAATGTGGGGTGGGGGGGGGGGGGGTGGGGTCTAGATGGCGGTATCAAGGGGGTCTAGTTATTTTGAAAGCCACAAGGGAAGCCAGCTGCGCAGGGGAAAGCTGCGGATCAAAGAATGCCAGCCACCCTCGTACCTCCCCTCCCTCCGCTGTGACACATCCACATCTCGCTGTGTATCAAAGAGTGGACCAGCTCCCAGCCTGGCTCTCATTTGGAGGGACAGTCGCTGTTTTGACCAGTGTGTCACGGTGAGATTAGCGGCCAGCTGGGAGAGAGTATGTCCAGGACAGAGGTATGAAAAATAGAATAAGCGACCGCAGAGGCTCACAACATGGGGCCGTCCCAGCACTTCTAATTGAGTTATTCCTACAAGTCTGTAAATCAACCCCTATTAGTCCGGGGCCATAACAAGTGTTTTCAGAGTGTGTTTCCAGTTATGCACCTTTTTTTATTTTTTTTTTCTTCCAGAAATGTGTTTGCCATTTATTTACAGTCTCAAATGAAAACAGTGATTTGGCACATTATGTTCTACATCCATCATCGTGTCCTAATGTAGGGATTAGTTAACAGTAGATTTAGTGCCAGTTAATATTTGATACGCGTCAGCAGGTTCCAAAGCAGCCGATTAGGATAATAGCCTTATTAACGGCTATTATTAATGAGATTTATTTCTTGACTTTCCACTGAATTATCTTTGTTTTGATAAATACATTGATCCAAAGTAGACGAACAACTCTGTAGAAAAAATAGTATGATCTCAAAAAATCAGGCAATGCCCAATAATCGTGTAATTAACATAACATTCATTAATTTAGCAGATGTTTGGTCATAAACCAGCGTCTATTGTTGATGGCTCCAGATTCACGTCTGTAGAAAACTAACCAATGTGGTGATTAGGTCACATGGTCAGAAAACCATCAGTGTGTCTGCACGGAATGAACGAGCGCATCCACCTGAAGAATGTTAAGATGTCTCACTCTGACAGTGACCTCGCTGTTTCAAGGACCGTTTTAATGCACACTTAGTGCAAGGTTTTGTCCAACTCCCATCAGAAATTCAAAGGATCTAAATCTGAGTAGTTATGAAAATGATGTTGACTCAAAGGAGAAGTTCATTAGTGACCGGGTTCCTTGTAGTCGGTGAGATCAGCGCCGTGTTACTGACTACGCCAGATGACCGTTCCTACCCCTTCTGTTGTCTCACACTGAGCTCATCATCTCTATTCCCGCTACAGCATGCTTGCAGACAAACTGAACATGTCACCCGAGGAGGCTGAGCGATGGATCGTCAACCTGATCCGCAACGCAAGGCTGGATGCAAAGATCGACTCCAAGCTGGTGAGGCCCTCCGTCTTCTTCCTGGTCCATTCCTGAACCCTTGCAGACTTTCAGTGGTAGCGGATCATGAAGGGCCAATAGATCTTCCTATTTTGCGCAATAGTTGTGGTCCGATATTGTAATTAAAGGGTGAACTGTACAAAAAATTGTAACCGTAATATCTTTACCTTGTTGCGTCCCCTTCCTGGGGCTTGGCGTTGAAGCTGCGTTTTTTAGCATATACGTCATAACCGTTCTCTGTAATCAGTAAATCGCGGCCCCTTCCTACAGAATGACATAGAATTATCCAGAAGGTCCTACAGTAGGTGTGAATGGGCCAGTGGCGCCCGCTGGTTGGGCGCCGTACGTTGGCGTTTCTGCAGGAGCGGATGCGATTGTTTGTTGGTGTGAATTTATTTTTTTGTCGCTTTTCCTAGGGCCATGTGGTCATGGGGAACAACGCCATATCACCTTACCAGCAGGTGATTGAGAAGACCAAGAGTCTCTCATTCCGCAGCCAAATGTTGGCCATGAACATTGAGAAAAAGCAGAGCCAGAGCGCCAAGACTGAGGTGAGTAACACGTGCTCGCATGAAATACACACCAGCCATTCCTCCCTGTGCAAATCAGTGTGCTAGAAGGCCACTGTGAACCCTCCGCAGTTCAAAGCATCTCAGAAGATCAGCGCAGAACAACACGGCTGAAGAATGTTGATGAACAGCCATCAACAAAAGGTCTTTTTACACGAAATAAGCCAGTAAGAGCAAGTTTAACAGAGCGAAGGCTTTCATCCCTCCATCGCTCTTCAAAGGCCTAATGACAAGGTAGATTCCCAACAACCATAAAACGATGCCTGAGCCCCGTGACTCAACTCAGCAACGTAAATAAGGTGGACCCTCACGCTGGCTTTTGGTTAACATTACTCAAAACCTGGAGTTTCCTCTACTTAGGACCTGTTGCAGATGTCTGGCTCAGGGTCCAGTCATCCCATTTAAGTGCGTTTTTGATGTTGACCCTGTGTGTTTTAGCGGTATGCCGACTATTCAAGTAGTTCGACTACAGAGAATGTCATAATCACGCACTCGCTCTCAAGTGGAGCCGTAAGCGCTTGCTTCACACAACCCCCCCTACTCCCCCAGGACATGCTCGTGTGTCAGAACAGATTGATGGGTCGGTTCCCCACACCGACACCCGACAGCACCAAGGCCACGCAGTTCCAACAGCCATGTTAAATGTTCACTTTTTAACCGTGCAGCTTGAGTGCCTGTCTTTTGATGTGCTCAATTACCCTCCTCCCTATTGTTTGAATATCTGCTGCAGGAGTGCAGCCGTTACCCCGTTCCGTAAAAAGGCAACCCCCCACTCACACACACACACACACACACTTACACACACACACACACTCTTCCTCATTAAAGAGTTTTTGTAAATTGACAGAAGAGGCTGCAAACAACTAACATCCTGCTGGTTCCGACGATACAAATCACTTACATATAGAGAGCATTTACTGCTTACCATCTGGGCCGGCTGGTTCGGGTCCCCCGTCAGCCCCTCGCAGCCTCCCAGTGCTTACCAGCAGGATACACACTTCACACGCCCCTCGAATGTAGCTATCAGCTCTCAACTGCTTGCACATGTGTGTTATCTTTCCATATTTTCCTCAATCAACGAGAAAGTATTTGCATTGTTTTTGTTTTGACGGCCGTCAACGATCTAATCCCTTTTTTCCTTCGCTCTGCTTCCAGACACCGAACTGGGCCGGCCAGGAAACGGGATTTTAGTGCCACAGTGAAGAAAGGATCCATACCACTCACTCAGTGACAACTTTTTTCCACACTTGTCTCTCATACAGCAAAGTACAGATTTGCACTGCTTCAAGTCATCACCAATTCAATAAAAGAGACCAAGAAAACCATTTTCTGCCGTGATTGCCTTATTTCTGGACATTACAAATGGTGGTTGAGGTTTGAGTGGTCAGACTTTTTTTGTACGGGTAATACTCGATGACGTTTTAATGCACGCTTTGAGTCACTGAGTGGGACGGCTAAGACCGCCTGGTGGCACGGCTCATGTGTGTGCAGTGATGATGAATGACTGTTTAGTCTGTTGGTTTTATGGTGTTTTAGTGGTTCACTTCACCGTGGCAGGCGGTCTCGCTGAGCGGGGCTTCAGCTGGAGGGGGCACACAGAGGTGATGTACAGTTACCAGTGGTCACACAAAGTGCCAGTCATCCTGCCCATCTGAGAACATGAGGGAGCCATAAAGAACCATTAGCCAGACGGACACAATCTTTTTAATGTCCCGGCCCACCCCCGCCTTCCTCTGCTTTTTGACCTTCTCATAACTCAGTCGTCTGCATCCCTCTTTATCACTGTTTGCTCACAAACGGACTTTTCCTTCACATGCCTTGTAATTTTCCTCCTCTTACGTCAAGAGAGCGAGTATTTTATGCAAAAAAAATTACACCTGCTTCATTAGGTTGAGCAGAAATTCTGCAGAGGGCTTAAAGCGCCTCGTTGTGTGCACCTACACTTAAACTACAGGGGGTCTTGACTCAGACACTGCCAACAGGCCTCAGAGAGTCACTGCTGTGAAGATCTACTTGTACATGTGTGGAACATCCGGCATCTCAACCTATGTGTGGGAGAAGAACCTCTGCATGTTCAGGAAGGGTATTCTGAAGTCCCTCTCCACGGCAACACTCTGCCGCTCATCTTGGGGGAACCTCAGGTGGTGCTAGGCCATATGGGTGTTGTAGTCCCTTCAGGAGGTTTCGTCACATTGAGGGGTCTCCTCTCAGTTGGACATGCCGGAAAACCTCCAAAAAGGGAGATGTCCTTGAGGCATACTGATCAGATGCCCGAACCACGTCTCCTCCAAGATCTTCTGTTGGCTTCAGTCCTTGACCTCCTGCGCCCACTGGGATTGTTTGCAGCTGAGCGTGAAGCTGCTAGTATGACAGTCGGCACCTCCAAATCTGAGGTTCACTGCTAGGAAGGTGGATCGTCCCCTGCAGGTTCTGTTTGAGTTGCTACTTCACGTGGAGGCGTTTAAGTACCTCTGAACGTACACCGACATTTATGAACATACCGATAGACCATAAAATGAGGTTGGTTGGTGCTACACTCAAACCAATGCAGGCGTTGGGTTGGGCCATTGTGATGAAGAGGGAGCGTCCAGAAGATTTACCAATCCAAAAATGAGATGGCGGATGCAACCCACCGAAATGAGCAGAAGTATGATGTCATGGCATCCAGGGGCAGCGTGGTGTGGAGATGCTGCTCCTCTGGCGTCAAGAAGAACCAGTTGGGATGGTTGGACCTCGAGTCAAGATTCCCACCTCTTGGTGTTTTTCCGAGCGCGTCCAGCTTGGAGGACATCCTGGAATCCTCTGGAGGGATTGCATATCTAGCCTCGGATCACATCTGGATGCCTCGGAATGAGCTAGAAAGTGTTTCTGAGGAGAGGCACATCTGGAATACCTGTTGCCTGCTGCCACCGATACCCGGCCAGATTCTAGAATTTGTATGCGCACTGTTAGCATTGCATAACTACACTTTTTATTCACAATCCCGCCAAGATAAGACGTAACGGGACAGTACAGATGAAAATCCAAATCCTCCACTCGGTTTTTTCAAGAAATGTGTCCGGAGAGTATGGAGTTGTTAAGTCGCGCAAATGAGCACATAAATCATTACGTGATTACAGAAAGCCTTCTCCCTAACCGGGTTTGATTGCCACCATACCGCAGTGGAATTCACATATTGCTAAATCCTCATTGGTCTGCCAAAGTTTGTGATGTTTCCTTTTTCCAGAGGAGCTTTCCTCGTTCCACACCAGTGAGAAAAACAAACGATTTTCCTGAAAAACAGTTTAGAATGGTGTGTCAACCAAAGCATGAATAAAAATGTTAATTCCTGGTTGTGGCTAGGAAGTTGACACAACCATCTCACCCTAAGGTCCGTTCTATAACTTGTCTGTGGAACTTTTCATTATTTGTTACAGATTTTCATTTCCAGTTTTACTAGAAATGGATTCGTTTATTTCCGGTTTCATAGTTGGAGCTTCAGAAGAACCTTTTATTAATCACTTAGTTCTACACGGGTCGGCAGTTCTCTGTGTTTGGACCCATCTTTGAGGAACGGTGGGCAGCTCGGTGAAATGGCATGGGAGCAAAATGGACTTCAATGGTTGGGATCAAACCGCCGATCTTCCGATTGGGGAACAATCGCTACCCAGAAGAATTATTCAACCTCCCTCATAATAGACACATTAAATTAGGCGTTAAACCTCCGGGGCGTCCCACACAGAGTTCTCAGTTCTTTCCCTCATGGCTTGAATCTGCATAAGGGCTCCAGGCTTGAGTGCTAAGACGAACACCACCGCTGACCCAGAAGCATAGCTCAGAACCATCTAGAGACATTTTTGGGATGCTGTTCTGAGGAGCAATGAAACGAAGCGCTAACATTTCTGGCGAACGGATCAGTGGAATGTCTGGTGGAGGGAAGAATGAGGCATATTGTGAAAAGAACACCCATCCCACAGTGAAGCGTGGTGCTGCTTTGATTCCGCGGGGCACTTCGTCTCAGGGGGTGAGATGGTTTCAATTAGGTATCGGGACATCCCTGAAGAAGAGGGGAGGAAGCTGAAGCCGGGCCATCGGGTAAATTCCAGAAGGACAATGATCTCGATCAGCCCCCAAAGTCCACCAAGGCTCGGTTTCAGAGGAAGTAATGAAACATTCTGGGTTTGCCGTCACCTGGCTAGAATCCTATAGGAAATCTGTGGTGGGATTTGAAGAAGTTCTGGAGGCCTGTGTCTCTGAGGAGTGGGCCAGGAGTCTTCAGTAACCAGAAGTGTGTGTTTGCAGCAGACCATAGCAAGGAAAGTCCATTTTCTAAAGCGTATCTGCGTCCGGGTCAAGATGACAGCAGGCTTAGAAGGGTATTCCCAAGGTTCCTCTCCCCAGCAGCACCCTCCAGCTCACCCTGGGGGATCATGAGGTGTTCCCAGGCCAGATGAGATATAAAATTCCTGGTTTGTGAGATCTGGGTCTATCCCGGCTCTCCTCCCACTAAGTTGTAACTGGAAAACCATCCAACGGTAGGCGTCCTGGAGGAATCCCGATCAGATGATGAACCAACTCAGCAGGCTCCTCCTGGCGCTCCGGAGCTCCATATCTACTCTGAGAGCCCCTCCTCACCTTCTCTCCAAGACAGAGCCTGAAGGAAGCTTCATGGACCCGAAGTTGTGAATCAAAATCTGCTGTATTGAGTTATTCAAACAGTTCTTTTGTGGATTTCTTGTTCTAAACAGATGATAAACTCGATATTTCACCAATAAACTTTCTTCTACCTGTGGATGTGGACTCATGTTTTCACCTAGTCATGGTAAATGTCATAAATTGAAAGATCATTTCTCGGTACTGAGGATCAAATTAGCTACAATCACAGGTTGTTGAATATAACCTGAACTTTCTCAGCCGAGGTCACTCCTCTGCCTTTGACAGTTGGACTGACGTCATCACTGGCCTGGATCTTTTTCCCTCTTTTTTTTTTTCTTTCTTTAATTTACCTAGTAAGCTGTGACATAAACCCAGACTGAACAGCATCCTGTGATGATAAGGACGTGCAGCAGCTCCCTCATCGCTGTTATGGCACCGAGGGCTCCGAGCCAAACCAATCCGAATGCTGACGTCACCTCTACTTACGTGCCACTGCGACGACTGGGAGGGATGCAGGGAATAATGTGATTGGTTTACCGTGCCGCTTTTCTCCATGACACATCATGAAAACCCCCCAAAAAAAAACAGAAAAAAGGAAAAGTTCCTGAGACTAAATTATCACATTCACCTTAAGCGTGCACTCTCACGTGTTATTATAGTGAGGGATCCAAACCAGCAGCAGCGCCTGCGGCAGACAAACCCTCCTCACCGCAGCGTCTGTCACTGCGCGCTGGGTAAATAAATAAACAAAAGCAGGGGCAAAGGTCACCGTAGGCTTTGGCAAGGACATAATCATGATGCTTTTTTTTTTTTTTAATCATATTGTTAGAGGCTTTTTTTTTTTTCTTCTTTTTTTTCTTCTTTTTTTCTTTTTTCTTATTTCTTTTTTTTTTTTTTTACAACCAGTCCCAGTGAGTGACTGAGAAGCTGCACTTGTTTGTGTTCTACTGCCTCAGGGTATTAAAAAAAACAACCCTAATAATAAAAAAAAAAACCTGCAATTGAGTGTGTGCACTAGAATTAACACGTTTATTTATTTATGTTTTTTTTTTAACTAGTTTTCCTCCCTTGTGCGTTAAGTGAGGCTTCACCTCACACTAATGATGCGCATTTACTGGCAGGGAGAATAAAAAAACACCCTCACGTAAAAATCATTTCCTGAAACAAATAAAAGATTAAGTGCCACACCTAGTGGCTGAAGGAGGTAGAACAATCGGAGCTCCAATCAGCTGCAAGCTCTTCGTCGTCCAGAGTGTGCTGAAGATGCTCACATGTGAGGATCAGCCTCATCTGATTCTACGATCCAGAGAGGAGTGGGTGCCGGGTCTCGTTTCCCCCCCCCCACGGATTGAGTGGGTGCTGCCTTCATCCACCCCTGGAGAAAAAACCTGAATTGATTCAATGATTTATTCCACATCACATCCTCCCCAGCTATTATCAGCCCTTTGAGAGGAAGGTGGCGCAATCCTGGTGCGCAATAAAAGAGGTGTGAGGAGATGGTTGCCTCGCGCTCCGACCTCATTACGCAGATAATTGCTTTTTTGGCCAACTTCTGATTATTCACCAGACTGTCATCAGCAGAACCGATGAGGCTAAACTGCCTGTGTTGCAGTTAATGTTTGATCTCAAACTTTGAAGGGTCACCCGAAACATTTATTTTTATAAAGACCTCCCGAAAAAGGGAAAAAAAAAAAAAAAGTTTGCGAAAGTATGAAGCCTAAAACTTGGGATTCCCTTTGGAATATTAAAGCGAATTCAAAGTCACGGGTGCAAACAGGATGTAATCTAGCAAGGCCATAAATAATCACTTTTTCTTTTTTTCCCCTGTGGGATGTTTCCAGCTTGTTGCGCTCACTAGGACCCTGAGGCAGCCTCCATCTCGTGTGGGTGAGCGCGCGCGGAGTGGAGGGGGCGCTGAGGTTGGAGGGGGGGAAACTACACTAAATGTCAACTTCAACATCTTAAACAAGAAGAAGCTGGAGATCTCCACACGTGACAACGGCTCGGCGCTATATGAGCAAAAAGGCAGCAAGCATCAGGACCAACCGGGACCCAGTCCGCCAACAGCTGCGCGCAAAAACGCACGCTCGCCCACCGGCTCTGCTGAAAGCAACACATGTGAGTTTGTTTCTGCTGCGCACCAGGACCCGAACGGGACAGGCTCGAGAGAAGAGAACCCAGGTGAACGGAATCTAAAATCTAGCAGAGAGCAGGAAAGGAAACCCCCCCCCCCCTCCTCCCCTCCCTCACTGCGACCACCTTTTTCCTCTTCCTCGGACCTCTGCGCTCTCCTGGAGACACAAGTTTCTCACACAAAGAGGGATGCTGAGTGTTCCCGAGCCGCACTTGCACTCAGAGGGAACCTAAATCCTGAGCGGAGCGGAATTCCACTCCATCTGACGCAAGGTATCCACCGACACGTTCTCCCGCGGAGCGTCCCGGCGACTATTACGCGCGGCTGCGCTTCGGTTTTTTTTTTTTTTGGAGGAGCGTTTGAGCAGCACGCGTCCGTGATCGCTGCTGCACATTAACACACAGAAAAGCGGTTCCCACTCTTATCGCCCCGCGCATTGCTGTTTGTAGGAAGGTGTTGATTGCATTACTCTGTTATCAACAGTAACCTCATTTGTCGTTCTCCCCGCAGCCCACCGTAACGGACACTTTCAGTGACCGGAGGATCAACGAGCTTCAGAAAATGATCCAAATCAGCGACCTGCTAAAATGTCGCATCACGTCTGATGTTCGACACATTTGAGGATTGACTGGAGAAACTGGAGGAGGACTTTGCAAAGTCAGAGAATTCATCCCGAGCCCTGCTGGCACCTTTTTTTTTTTTTTTTGGTTTTTCCTGCTGGAGTCCGGACTACAGATCGCCGTCCAGATGCAGTTTCGACTCTTCTCCTTTGCCCTGATCATATTGAACTGTATGGAGTACAGCAACTGTCAGGCGCCGTCGCAACGCGAGAGGAGAAACAAAAGAGGTAACACAGCATCCAGGGTGCGAGTCTAACAGATGGCTGCAGAGTTTCTGTGGGTTCGGGTCTTAAACCGAGGCTGATCCGGCATTCAGCGCGCGCAGAGCAGACACATACTGACACCCAGTGCTTGCCCCCTTTCCCTTCCTTTCCCTTCCTTGTTTCTTTACCCCTGAATCCACACACTTTAATTCAGGAACTTGGCTGAAACTTTGAGTCAAACTCCACGATCCAGCTCCGATCCAACTCATCCACCTCTTGGCTGAAGATTCTAACAATCTCACAGCCGGTGCGTAAAATGTGCGTAAAAATTTTTTTTGGGCGACTCTTGTGTTCCCAAATTTAATTTAAAAGAAAAAAAACAACAACAACATTGCATCAGTGAGGTGAGCTAATTGCACTGTCGGACTCGACTTCCTTATGTTCTGGCCCAACACAATGAGCTTCTGAGATTATCTACAAGTGAAACCGCAAAAAGAGCCGATCATGCCTGTCGGTCCATTTGGGGATGGGGAGGGGTCGCATGATGGGATTTATTGAATGAATAGATACGGAATCCCCTTACCCTGACTTATGAATTGCACATCTCCACTGCAGACCCGATAAGCTGCTTTTAATTGATCTTATAACCACTTTGAACAGTTGGTAGGAAAGTCGCATAACAATCGCTCAGCGGAGGCGCAGGAGTTGAGCAGGGGGATCAGCGCCTTTGTAAATACTGCTCTGTAGTCTGAATGAATGGGGAGACAGTGGGATTAGGAAAGTGGCCCCCGTCGACCCCTCCTCAGTAACTGTGACATAACACATCACTCAGATCCCCAGGGTGACCACGAGAGGCGAATTGGTCACAGTGACGCACGGGGGGAGCGTGTAGCGGGGTCTCTCGCCGCACCAAACAGTCAACACAGTGTGGTGGTATATAGTTTTTATAAATAAAAAAAGAAAATAGCCATGAACTGAAGTGAGGGGAGAGAGGGGGTCTTGTAAATTGTAAGGCAATCTTAAGATTTAATCATATGCGCTGCGTGCCAGGGGGAAACCTCCACACTCTGCGAGCCCTCCACTGCCCATCTGCAAATAATCAGGCAATCACTGCGGGGTACTGGCACACACACGTTTTTCAGCTCCTCTGTGCGTTTTCTTCCTCCGAGGACTCAGAGATCCTCCAGTCTTTAAAGGGAGATCGACTCCTATTTTCTTTAATATTTCTGGGAACCGCCGTAAAAGCTGGAGGATCTTCCAGGTGATGAAGCAGGAGACCCGGTATTGACGTGTGTCTGCGGTTTTATCTGTGGGGTGTCTGGTGAGAAAGAAGGGGAGAGAGAGGAAACAGGGGGTGGTGGTGGGATAACCAGGGGAGGGGGTTGAGATCAAGAGGTTAACTTACACATTTGACCTCAAGAACAGCTTTAGGCGGAGGACTATAAGCTGCACATTGTTTCACATCCAACGTATAGACCGGATGCTACACTTGTTCAAACTACGCTGTTCAGCTTTTTACAGTATTTTCTAAACGTGTGTGTATTCTCCTGTGTGTGTGTGTGTGTGTGTTTGGGGTATTAACAGCTCCTGGAGCTGAATGTGCCACCCCAGCAGGCAGTGGCTGCTGGGAAAGTCTCGGCTATTTGGCTCCCTCTCTTTATTTATCACACATATATTGAAAGAAGCATTTGCAAGGGATCGGACCAATAAGCCCAGAAATGCTTGAATATTGTTCTTGCCCTCAAGGCTCCTGTGACAGCTTTATACGCAGCCTGCCTGGCATGCACAGAGAACTCTCCTCAAAGCGTTCTGGGGAGTTTACACTCAGGCATGCTGGAAATCTCTCTTTGGCCACCGTCTGCTTCCTAAGGTGCAACACGACACGGAACCTAACTGAGCTCTTATTCTTATTATCACACGTGTGGAAAAAGTCTGTTTGCCTCCACTGAAGGTCTCATGACTGAGTGAGGTGTAAGGGATTTGGACGCCGTTGTAATTAGGGGATGTCAAGGAGGGGAAAACGGCCATTGCGTATGACTGCGGGCCTGTGAGACATGCGAGCAGAGGCAGAGATCTGGATCTCTGTGAGGTTTCTGGGCTGTTCTTGTCTTGTTCTCTCGCTGCATGGCGACCTCACGTTTGGCTGCGGTCACTCTTCCCATACATCTTTTTCTTTTTTTTCATGTCAAATACACGATAAGACCGGTTCTATTTGCACTTCATGATACCCATCCTGCCCATCAGAGGCGGGGAAAAGATGCCGCCGAGCTCTTCTGTGACACCGCAGCGAGACACCGGGGTATTGCTTCTCCTTTTTTATTCTCTGGCTAATGATGCCACCTGCTGACTACATAAAATCAGGCTCGACTACCAACGCCGCCTGAAAGAGCAGAGGCATGCAGTCGGGCTCTGAGACATTTGAGCAGGTATGGGATCGGTAACGGCCGGCAGAAGTGGCGAGAAGCTGCCAGTGTCATGCCGTTAACCCGCCTCCACTCAGAAATGCCAAATTCAAAGTCCCGGCAGGCCGCAAGCATGTGTCAAGTCATATTCAGTGGCGTAATCTGTTACTTTAACAGCTTTGAGCAGCGGTGCACCAGCAGGGGAGGGTAGCTCGGCAAGTATTTGGAACTCCCCCGCCCCCGCGAAAAAAATGAAGGTACGGGGGCCCAAATGTCCTCATGTTGCAATGACGGCTATAAACCTCCCATGAAGGCAATTTACAGCGAACTACCAGAAAAAGCCTCCTGTTCCTTATTTACATGCTGCTGCTGCTGTTAGAGGTCACATCATTACCTCGGCGTCGTACTCAGGTGTTTCTAATTGCTGGAGGGCCCACCAGAATGTCGGATCATCTCTGGTTCTGAAGGAGAGAAGTGATCCGATCGGATTGGGTGCAGCCTAACAGGGAAGAGGAAGTGAGGTTGTGATAATTTTTTTAGGCTTTTATGGCGGAATATGTCGCAAAAACATTTGACGGACTTATTTGCATGGGGCACGCCGGAATGTCGGATCATCACTGGGTTTTGAAGGAGAAAAGTGATAAAATGGAACCAGGGCGGCCTAGAAATGGTCATTTTATGGCTGAATATGTGCAAAAACTCCCGTAGAGTTTGCAGAAACTTTCCTCTCTCCGGTACTTGATTCTTCTGAAATGACTTTGACGGTTCATGTTGATGCCAATAGATCAGAAAAGACACGATGTGGGAATGACCTCTGAGTGAAATGCAGGTTTTGTAAAAATGACTGTAATCTTTGGACGCATTGAAACTCTGCGGCCAGTCAGTCTAAGCCGGAGGAAATCAGGCCTCCGTGTGTTGAAAGCTCGCACAAAGTCCCAGGTTTGTGGGTGTAAGTGTTAATGTTGGATCCCGCTACTTCAGCAATATAATACGTTGATTAAGTGCCTGAGGAGGGGAAGAGGAGGAGGAGGAGGAGGAGGAGGAGGAGGAAGGCTTTGCCACTTTGCCTCTGGAAAAAGTGGAAAAGCCCCGCAGATGATGGCACGTCTGTTAACAAGGCGCTCTCACATCTCGCCAATCTAATCCAGGTGATGTGAGACTTGAGGTTCTGTTCTAGAGCACAGGAGGAGTGTGTCGGTTTTATTCACACCTACCGGGCCAGATTGATCACTAAATGGAAAAAGCTGAAAAGTGATCCGGGAGAGAGCGCCGAGAGGCCTTCTCCTCTTCAACCGACCGCCTCCTCGCCGCTCGGTTGCGAGGAGGCGTGGGCTTTTTAGGGGATGAGGAAGGCGCATTTAAGCAGATCAGCTGGAAACGGCTGAATGCGAGCAGCATCACCTGAGAGGGATTACAGCGAGCCGAGTCTTGACCTGAGCCGGGGCTCCGGCATCCAGGAACAGAGCTCTGTCTTTTCTCTGCCGGGCCCCATCGGCCAATCCTCCATAAGTGTAAAATGTGTGTGTGTGTGTGTGTGTGTGTGTGTGTGCTCACATGTGTGTGTGTGAGAGTGAGAAAGAGCAGCAGATACATGGACACTCTGCAGGTGCACGTTCTTGAACCTCTAATCAAGACATCAAGTCCAGAACAGCCCATACAGCCGCCGCTGCTCCACCAATCACGTCCACAGTCTGTCTCGGGGATTATCATGGCCATTAAGGACAATGATTCACTTATGCGGCGTATTGATAAATCACATTAGTCTGACCCGGCCTCCGAACTCTGTCGAAAGACTAGCTCCTTGTTTGACCTACCAACCCATGCATGTCGATCCCGGCCTGTAACGCAGCTCCTGCCCCGAGTCACAGCGGTATCGGATGAAGCCGCTGAAAGGCTCCTCAGTGCGCTCATGCCACGCTACACTCCTGAAAAAGCAGCGGAGGAAAAAACATGCAGTGGCATGAACTTTCTAATGGATGGAGGGGAGAGATTCTTGCAGGCAGCACGTGACAAAGTGCGGACGATCCGTTTCAGCCCCCCCTCGCTTTTTCTTTTTCTTTTTTTTTTTTCCCTCCCCCCACAGAGAAAAATAACTATTTGAGAGATTTATGTTAAGTTTATGTATTAGGATTCAAGCGAGGCGGAAAGGTTCAGCGGAGGATTCATATCCATCTGTCAGGTCTTTGGACTGCGTCTCACAAGTCTGCTCCGGAACACCTCCATCTATCACACCGGAGGGGGGGAGGAGAAGAAAAACTCAAACGCATTGTCAGCAGAGAGGGTCCTGCATTTCCTATTTTAATTTCATTTTTTGTCACGAATACGCTGAGTGAGGGGGGTGGGGGGTGGGGGGGAGACTTTTCTTTCTTCCTCAATCACTGTCATGAGAGGATTCCTCGCCAAACACATGGTTTTATTTTTATTTTTTTTACTACGTTTTAACCGCTGTGTAAAAAGTTCATTTTTTCGGAAATGTGAAATAACACCAACTTATTAAATGGAACGGTCTGACGCGTTCCTCGTGGTGTTTGGAAAATCCCGGGCATGCGGACAGAACCGGCGGTGTCGAGGGCGTTTTTTTTGTAACCCTCACCTTTGGCCGCTTCCATTCCCCCCCCGAAGCAATTACACCTTAATACGTTTCCGTATAAAGCTACTAAGTACGACCCGCCAATTCGGTCTTGATTCTCTCAAGTTTATTGGGCAGTAAAAAAAAAAAAAAAACCTCCTAATGTGGGAATAATTTCTAAGCGCCGCACATAAAACAACAACACAAAAGAAAAAAAATGACTTCACAGGTAGGAGAGCTGCCCGGAGCCGGAGATGGAGCCCCTCAGGATTACAGCGAAATTCACTTCCAGGCTACTTACCTCTCACATTACTAACACGCATCTCTGAAAGAGTCCGGCGAAGGGCTGAGCAGAGGCAACAACACGGATACAACAAGCATCCATTGTGTTTTTACCCCGAAGAGTTGAATCATGGGAGTTTAACAATCTAAATATGCCCAATTTCCCAGCTTTCACATTTGAATTTCTAGATATAGAGTGTATATGGTAATATTCACCATTCACTCATCCATTTTCTGGGGGTGACGGTGGCTGGTGAACCGCAGGACATATTCGGAAATCCTGTTTTTCGTCACCTTGAATGAGTCTTGAATGATTTGAGTGTTGAATCAGGAGAGAGAGAGAACATAATCACTTTTTTCTCTAACAACGGTTAGATAAGAAGATCGATACGACTTTTATAGGTGGCGGCTTAAAGCTAATTAGCGTAGCATATCGTAAAGACCGGAGGCGGGAGGCTAGCCGCCGTTCTCTGTAGTTCGCCATATTATTATTGTTGTTGTTTTTTTTTGAGTTAACGCTCGCAAAAACTGCAGCGTAAATATGACATTTTCTATTTTTACTGCTTTTTATTTTGGCTAGCAGCGACGGCTAGGCAAACGGTGGAAACTCCAATCAGTTGCTGGTCCCAGCCAAGAAATAGTCCAGTTTATAGCCTCACATAAAACTATGTATCGCCGTTATTTTCTCTGATTAGAAAAACTCTTTCATTCATGAGCTCGCGAGTTGTTGGCAGCTGGGTTCTGTTTCTGTTTGGACAAAGCCATCGCTTCCCCCTGCTTCCAGTCGGCGGGATCTGGCTTCATGTTTAGCACAAAAATATGTCAGATGATTGATCTTCGTCTCATCTACCTTTCAGCGAGTAAATAAGTCATTTGAAACAGTTTTTTCTTGTTGTTGTTTTGCATGCAGCTTGGTAGCTGAGCTTTTCCCCCTCCCTGGATTTGATTTGCCACCTGCTTGAAGTGTGTAGCGTCGCGCTGAAGGAGCCAAGAGTCCTTGGAAGGACGTGTTTCCGTGTCTGCCTGGGTTTGTGTGCTCCTCTCTGTGCGTGTCGGCTGTGGCAGCTTCTTCGCATCGATCTTCAGGGCCTGGAAATGTGAAACTAAAGGCGGCCCCTGGAGGAAAACACACATCCATGCTCTAGTTTGGTGCTGAAGGCCGTCTCAGTGGCTTAGCTCTGATAGCTACCCCAGTGCCCACCCCTCAACCCTCCACAGATGGACAAAACTCACACCCCTGCTCCATCTCACCCCCTTTTTTTGATTTTATTTTTATGGGGCCTCTAATTATGCGTACACACCACATCAAAATAAAGCTCAGCACGCCTCGCCTTTGGTTGGAGAGGAAGTGAGCGGGTCCGATGCCATAAAGAGACTTTCTGCTGAGCTTTCCTGTAATTTGGCGGCCCGAGTTTGGATATGGAGAGGTAAAGGTTACGGTGCAGCCGCCACACCGTTGTCGCCTCCTGCTTGCCTGATGTACTTTGTTCAGAAGCTTCACGCTTCAGAAATAAGACCCGAATCTGAGCTTCTCAATGTTCTGATGAAGTATTGTTTCAGAGAATCAGTCCGGGGTTCAGGCTCCGCATCGGGATCCTGGTTCTGAATAAGTAGTAGTCTGGAAATAGGTTGTGACTTGTTTGGACCGGAGATCTGAACGCTGCATTAAGGAAATGTTTTGCTGTCGTAGCAAAAGATAACAAAATATCTGTGTCAGTGTGAAAATTATCATGTAAAAAAATAACTTATATCACGATGTAACGTGAAAATTACGACGGAAGAACGTATCATGTTATAACGTGAAAATTACGACGGAATAACGTGAAACTTATCGCGATATAACGTGAAAATTAGGACAGGAAAACGTGAACTCATGTTAGAACGTGAAAATTATGATGGAATAACGTGAAACTTATCACGATATAACTTGAAAATTACGACGGAAGAAGGTATGTTATAACGTGAAAATTACTACGGAAAAACGTGAAACTTATCAAGTTATATCGTGAAAATTACGACGGAAGAACGTGAAACTTAACAAGTTATAACGTGAAAATTACGACGGAAAAACGTGAAACTTATCAAGTTATAACGTGAAAATTACGACGAAAGAACGTATCATGTTTAACGTGAAAACGTGAGCTTATGTTACAACATGAAAATTATGAAAGAAAAACTTTAAACTTATCACGTTATAACGTGAAAAATACGACGGAATAACGTGAAACTTATCGCGATATAACGTGAAAATTACGACAGGAAAATGTGAACTCATGTTAGAACGTGAAAATTATGATGGAATAACGTGAAACTTATCACGATATAACTTGAAAATTACGACGGAAGAAGGTATGTTATAACGTGAAAATTACTACGGAAAAACGTGAAACTTATCAAGTTATATCGTGAAAATTACGACGGAAGAACGTGAAACTTAACAAGTTATAACGTGAAAATTACGACGAAAGAACGTATCATGTTTAACGTGAAAACGTGAGCTTATGTTACAACATGAAAATTATGAAAGAAAAACTTTAAACTTATCACGTTATAACGTGAAAAATACGACGGAATAACGTGAAACTTATCGCGATATAACGTGAAAATTACGACAGGAAAATGTGAACTCATGTTAGAACGTGAAAATTATGATGGAATAACGTGAAACTTATCACGATATAACTTGAAAATTACGACGGAAGAAGGTATGTTATAACGTGAAAATTACTACGGAAAAACGTGAAACTTATCAAGTTATATCGTGAAAATTACGACGGAAGAACGTGAAACTTATCAAGTTATAACGTGAAAATTACGACGAAAGAACGTATCATGTTTAACGTGAAAACGTGAGCTTATGTTACAACATGAAAATTATGAAAGAAAAACTTTAAACTTATCACGTTATAACGTGAAAAATACGACGGAATAACGTGAAAATTATCGCGATATAACGTGAAAATTACGACGGAATAACGTGAAACTTATCACGATATAACGTGAAAATTACGACAGGAAAACGTGAACTCATGTTATAACGTGAAAATTATGATGGAATAACGTGAAACTTATCGCGATATAACGTGAAAATTACGACAGGAAAACGTGAACTCATGTTATAACGTGAAAATTATGATGGAATAACGTGAAACTTATCGCGATATAACTTGAAAATTACGACGGAAGAAGGTATCATGTTAGAACGTGAAAATTACTACGGAAAAACGTGAAACTTATCAAGTTATAACGTGAAAATTACGACGGAAGAACGTATCATGTTTAACGTGAAAATGTGAGCTTATCATGTTACATGATGAAAATTATGAAAGAAAAACTTTAAACTTATCACGTTATAACGTGAAAAATACGACGGAATAACGTGAAAATTATCGCGATATAACGTGAAAATTACGACGGAATAACGTGAAACTTATCACGATATAACGTGAAAATTACAACAGGAAAACGTGAACTCATGTTATAACGTGAAAATTATGATGGAATAACGTGAAACTTATCACGATATAACGTGAAAATTACGACAGGAAAACGTGAACTCGTGTTATAACTTGAAAATTACGATGGAATAACGTGAAACTTATCACGATATAACTTGAAAATTACGACGGAAGAAGGTATCATGTTATAACGTGAAAAATTACGACGGAAGAACGTGAAACTTATCACGATATAACGTGAAAATTATTACGGAAAAACGTGAAACTTATCAAGTTATAACGTGAAAATTACGACGGAAGAACGTATCATGTTTAACGTGAAAACGTGAGCTTATCATGTTACAACATGAAAATTATGAAAGAAAAACTTTAAACTTATCACGTTATAACGTGAAAAATACAACGGAATAACGTGAAACTTATCGCGATATAACGTGAAAATTACGACGGAAGAACGTATCATGTTTAACGTGAATATTACGACAGGAAAACGTGAACTTACCACGTAACGACGTGAAAATCATGTTAGCGTGACACTGAAATGTTGTTATTTCCTGCCATGACAGCAAAGCGCCTCCTCGCTACCTTCTGTACGACCTACACAAGATCTTTGCTTTCTCTTTTCCTGCCTGTATCTCCTCACTTGTGGTGTGAGGAGACGAAGGCCTCTTGCCTGCCTGCGGAGTGCAGAAGCACCCGGTGTGTTTTTAATCAGGAACCAGGCTGGGAGTCATTACTGAGCCTCGATGCTGATCTCATTGTCTCTCTGACTCCCTCTGTGGAGCAAAGAGGAAGAGGAGGGGGGGGGGCGGAGACAGCAACGTAGCGTGCATGTCAGATGTAAAGAGGGCTCAGGAGGTCGTCCCCTGAAGATTTATGTGGTCCGAACGTAAGGAGCAGAGGGAAAGGAAGTGATGGCGGAGAGTCATGGAGTGGCTGAGTGAGACATGCGTTTGTCTGTCGTCAGAGCGATGCAATAAGATCGCAGATTAATCATGTCGGAGAAGGTGCGGCGTGGATGTGATATCTCGGCTGGAGGCAGCAGCTGGTTTTGTCATAATTATCCAACCACACGTCTCACTGGGACCCGGTCATGACGTCTGACGCCGGTCCATACGCAGCTGCTAGCTAACGGGCTAGCATGCTATTCTCGGAGAAATTCGTATGTATGATTTCTCTCGGCTGCCGATGATCAATTATTGTTATTGCTTATTGCTTGAATACGCGAAATAAAAGTCCTACTTATTGAATAGAACTTTCTCACCAGCCATTGTCAATGCCTCCTCTTCCTCAGTGGCCCCCTTCTCCTCTGGTAACCTCCAGGGCTTCATCCTTGGCCCCTTACTCTTTAGCATATACATGTTGCCACAGGGTCGTATTCTAAACATCTATCAATAAGAAATAGAGACTCAGAATGTTCTCAACCGAACCACGTTGACCAGGATGTTAAGGTTCCGATAACTTTGGAGCAACACTGACAGAATATTTGATTAAAAACATTATTGTTTTTCTAAAAAAAAAAGCTTGAGTTTACAAATAAAAAAAAAACGTTTGGTCGCTTTTTAACTTTTCAGTCGATCTGGTCGACCCGCAACCAATATTTTTGGTCACTTGTCTCTTTTGACACTTTATCCGGCCTTTCTTGCCGCCGTTTGTCTGCCATGCTGGGGTTAAAGGTCAAACCTGAGCACTGAGGCGGGGAGAAGTTGCCTTAAGTTAAAGTCACATCCTGTCTTATTTGGCCAAAATGTTTTTTGTTTTTTTTGTTTTTTTGCAGTTGGGAATGTTTGCATGATTTTGGGCAACTTGGTTCTGGTACTCCTGAGGCGCTGGTGTTCCACCCACAGAACGGAAGAATCTGCTGGGAAGCCACAGCAGATGGCCGAGGCAGGGAGGGTAGAAGAAATAATCGGGAAAATCTAGATTTTTATTTTGGTGTCTACTGTATTTTGGTGAGAAACATGTGATTTCGATTTTGTCACAGTTTTTTTATTCCGGAAAAGTCGGGGTTGTTCTGGAATGGTGATCCTAAAAGGACTCAAGGAGATCTATCTTGTAAACATTGTATTTTTCTCTAGTAGTTCTTATTTTACTCAGTAAGAAGAACTTTCGTTTTTTTTCCTTTTTCCTGGCATGACTAATATTTCATGGATCATGTTCATATTTTATACCTTCAAAGACCTTAATGTGAGGAAGAACTGGATTGATTTTGGTCGAGGTTAGTTGAATATTTCCAGCTTTAAGGGGAACTTGATCTTCAAATGTCTTTGGGCCATAATTTCTCAACCATTGGTCCGATTTGCAGGGGATTGGGGGCTTTTCGGGGATATACCCTTGCTATCTGGGACGACAGCTCAGTTACATCAGCGATGTCTCCTCATCCTCTTGCCTTCGTCATGGACAAATTTGATGATGATTAACGCTAGTTTGACTTTTTTTTCTTCTTTTTTGTTCCATGAGACGAATGTTAATCCATCATTTCCTCATCAGTTTCGTTCTAGTTCAGCTCCAGCGGAAGAATATGTAGCACATTAGCTGCTAACTTTAAATTCCTCGCCATGCTAACTTCTAACATCCTGAGCCACGAGTGTAGCTAGCTACTCACTAGAGGACAAAAGGTCCCATTTAATGCCTGATTTGGCATTTAGCTGAAGATTTGGGCTTAAAAAAAAGAACCAACCAAGCGGCATTAATGCATGAGGTGAAACGGAACCAGAACGCTGACATTGGAGGTCCGCTGCGGGTTTGACACCTCCCACATTAGGTCGTCTTTTAACCCCTCGTTATCTGCATACATTCATTAGAGCCACTTTGAGGCTGTGACTGTCTTTACTCTGTAAGTTCTAGCAGAGAACTTTGGATTTCCACTCAGTCTGAGTGAAGCCAGACTGGATGGCGTCACCTCTCACACCTCTCGCAATCAGCGCTTTGTGGGCGGATACGACATCTTGTCAATCCAATTATGGGTTTTTTAGTTTGCTTCCGCGGTACGCTGTCACAGTTGGGTTGCCTGAGTTGAAATTGAAATGTGGACGAATGAATGAATGAATGGATGAATGAAGGAATCAAAGGCTGAAGGCAGATTTGAGTTGACTCTTCTTACCGGGCCCAGAGTGGGTCCAGGTCGCTGCACCACAGTGCCTGTGTGACCCAGATTGTGGTTGTGGTCTTTGTTGTTGTTCATCTAGTTTGTTTTTATTTACTCTGTGGTTTGACGCCACACACAGATCCACACACACATCCGCTGTGAGAGGAAGTCTGAGCTGTGATTTCCGAGCCGCGCATTATTCAGGCGCGTTTCGCCAAACAGGAAATCAATGGCGGGAACCTCCGTTACGGTTCCCGACTACTGCGTACGCAAGACGAGATTAAATAAAAAAATAAAAATCACATTAACAGATCTGACTTTCCTTCGCTCTCTTCTTACCTCCATTCATATTACGTTTAGCCTGACTTCTGCCACACTGGATATTATTCCATTTGGACCGGGGCCAGGTCCGGGGAGCGGGGCTTTAGCCGTGTAAACAGCTGTCACCAGACGGAGTCATAACTAATAGCTGTCTGCAGGCAGGGGTCACTCGTCGTTTACATGTTTACCAGCTAATGGTTTTAGAGATGGTACCGGCTTTGTGCAGCGATGGAGTCGTAACGGGCCGACGAGGGGCTGGTTATCATCACCGGGCCTGAGGACCTGCGTGCGTCTGTATATGAGGAGCTCGGGCGAGATGCAGACCCGTTATTTTGAGTTTTGCCTCGCCTGAATCTCGTGTCCAAACTAAGTCTGCCCCGCCTTATGCGACTGATCTTTCCCAAAATCATTCCAGCTCTTCCTCACACTGAGGTCAATGCGGGGATAACATATGAAATATATATATATACAACACAGATTTCCATGTGTGGATTAATATGCAACAAATTTGGACTAAATCCGACCAACGGTTGAGAAATTATGTCCCGGAAACTTAATATAGAAAATAAGAAACGCCATGAAATACCGTAACACCGGTTCTTGTTATTCTACTCAGTTTTTGTGGGATAGAACCAAGAGGAATTCCTCTAATGGACCCAAAATCTGCCAAAAATGGGAGTTTGGCTGCAAAATACCACCTTTGTCCACAAGAGGGAGTTGCATGCATTCACCACAACCTTTAGCTGTGATGTAAATTAACGTTTATATACAAATCTAGCATTGTGCACTGTAAAAAAAAAAGAGTCATATCCCGGGTTTGTCGGAAAGAACCGGTCAAGGTGGGCTTCTGTAACTTATGGGTTAAATTTAGAATTTGAACACGCTGCAGTAAACACCGCGACATGTAGACACAAGATAGACGCAGCTCCATGCGTCTGCTGAACCTCACGCCGTCCGCAGAAAGTGGATTCGAGGTCTTTTTAATCACGACATCCAGCACCCTGCTGAGATTCTGGCTCACCTGAATAGCCAAGCCCACTTTTTATTGTGACAACAGATTACGTTTCAACACCCAGACGCAGATATAGAACTCTTGCGGGAGGAAAATTATCCCTGCGCCGCAGCTGCTGCCTTTTTTTTTTTTGCTTCTTTTTGTTTTCGCCCGCTGGAGGCTTCTCACCCTTCGTGCTTTTTTTTTATAAAAGCATTTATTCCAAGTCTCTCTCAGAGAGCAGGTTGGAAAAATAAAAGGTGAACGCCCCGAGGGCAGAGCGTGGTCTTCTCACAAGCCAGTTCCTGTAGAGTGGAAGGCAAGCGCCACCCAAGCTCACGCAGGTCCTCGGTGGTGTTGGTGGTGTTGGGGATGGCGGTGGTGTGAGGACGCGGAACCAGATGTGGCGCCGACACCTGCTGGAGCAGAGGGCGAGCCGCTCTCTCATATGGACCCAGTGTGCCGGTCTAAACTCACACCGCATCGCAGACCTGTGAAGAACCTGGCGTGAACTGGCGCTCCAGGTCTGGGATGTCTCTGGTGTTTAACTGGCAGCTTTGGTCGAAAAAATATCAGCATTATTCTAAAATCCAGCGCGTATCGAGTGAGGTGGGCAACCGAGGGCTTCCTGTGAGAGCACTTGAGAAGGTTCTGGATACCGTTCAGTTTATTTTGGGGGGAATAACAAAGAATAATAAGAATTCGATGTGAAGGTTTGAGGAGGAAGGCACCATTTATGTGAAAAGTCAGACCAGGTTCTCTGCTTTTGATCGCCTCGCGTCTCCACGCCGCCCTCGGCTCGTCTGAGGAGGGGTAGTCCGGTGAAAGGGTTAACGAGGTAGAACCTTTCGCAGCAGACGTTCATGTTGTGTCTGCTGCGGAGCCGCCGTTCGCTGTCGTCGCTTCGTCAGAACTGCGAGTCCTTGTTTTTCTTTTCCTGTTTTTTTGTTTCTACCGGATCGCATGTCAAACGGTGTCACACCCCCTTCCCCTTCTGTTAATGAAACCCGAGTTTGTTTAAGAAGCGCTCTCTGGCCCGGAGCTGGTGCTACCTGCTTATTAAATCAATCTGACAGGAAACGTAAAACGCAGCACTCCTCTACAAAATTAAACATTATATTTAATATAAGTGTGTGATTTTAAACAGCCGTTTACGCCGACGCTGTCCTTGAGTGCAGTCTCGAGGTACTTGCACTTTCCACGGGAGCTCCTTCTATACCTCCACCCGTCTTCTTCAACCCTTCGATGTCCTCACGGCGACAAAAAAACCCGATGGAAACCCGATTAGAAATATCTCTTCAGAGATACTTTAGAGCATTAAATACGACACGGCACAAAGATTACGGCGAAGGATCCCAACGACGTTTATTCCCACTAAATTCCTTCGTCTTATTCCCACTAAATTCCTTCGTCTTCGGCCGTGAACAAAGTAAACACAGCTGCCGCTCCGTAGCTTTAGAGCGGCTGGAGCTCAGGAGGTAGAGTGGTTGATCCCCGGACTAGAAGGTCGGTGGTTCGACACCCTGCAATCTACATGTTGTCGGGTCCTTGAGCCCAATTTGCTCCTTGGGTACCTCGCTGCCCGCCGCAGATCCCATATTGACTCAATGATTGAAGATTAATACAGTTAACTAGTTTTTCTGAGCTCAGGAATAAAACAGGGCAGATTTCCTGGTGTCAGATTATATCAGTCAATTAAAGATGTGACGATAAAAAAAAATAACCTGCGTTTTTTGGCCCAAAACTCACCCTAGTGATAGAAATATGACAAATACAAGTTTGATCTTGTTGAGGCTCAAATGAGGTAAATTTGGACTGAATGGGACCAACGGATAGGAAGTTATGTTCTAAAGACTGTATGTAACACATGTAACGTATGTAACGTATAAGATGTATGTAACGTGTGTAACATATGTAACGGATTAGATTTGGTCTAAATCAAACCAAAATTATGGCCTGAAAACTTTTGGAGATAAAGTTCCCCCTTGCGTTAGAAATATACAACCGACTTTTTCAAAAATCAATCCAGTTCTTCCTCGCTCTAAGGTCTATTTGGTTATAAAATTCAAAGACGATCCATAAATAACTTTTAAGTTATTGCCTTAAAAAAAAAGGATACGTGGCTTTTGAGATTTTGTGACTTTTCTGGGAATATAAAAAAATATACATAAAATATATATTTTTTTATAAAAAATACTTTTTTCTTTTACATTAAACAAGCCGTTTATTACCAGTGAATAACTATATGCTTTTATCTTAGTCAGACGTTGAATTAGCTACTATTTTTACTCCATGAGACGCTGAGGATGCCGCTGGCCTGTTTGCAGCAATAGCCTCTTCCATTTTCGCTGTGCTGGCGGTCAATCCGGCGTTTCTTGCTGTTACCTGTGCGTGAAGGCTTTGCTTTCCTTTCCCAGCACTCAGTGACAGAAGGTAAAACAAACGCCTGTGTTTTATATAAACATTTTATATATTCCTCATTTCACAATCTGTTTTCGTGTAACGCTAAAACTGAGGATGAGTTTCTCCCATCTGGATTCGCAGCTAGAGTATGTTCTTTTTGGCAGGGAGGACGAGTCCAAATCCAACTCTTGTGTTTTTCAGATGTGTGAGCTGGAGGTCGGGATGAGTTTAGTCAAGGTGATGACAAATGGTGAGGGGAGAGAGAGGGTGGGAGAGACAGAGCAATGCTACATGGAGTGCAAATATGCTAAGTATGCCCGCTGATTCCACTGATCCTCGCCTGTGATGTTCTCCTTCCCCTCCTGCGCCGAGGGAACCAACGGCCAGGTCCCACTCAGGAACGTGTGTGAGTGTGTCTGTGTGCGTGTGTGTGTGTGTGTGTGTATGTGTGTGTGTGAATTACTAGACTTCCAGCCTGTTGAGCTACAGGTGTGAAAATTAGGTGTGAGGTTTATGTGTGATAAATTACCAACATGTGGGATAATCAGAGCCACTCCCCCTCTTTTCCCCGCCGGTCTGTCTAACAGGGGAGAAAACACATTTCTCCCACAGCTTGAGTTTATTTGAAGGAGTATAAATATTGAAATATTTAGGCTTCGGCCCCTTTTATTTTGAAGGTGTCGCTTCGTACTTTAACGGCCGTTTCTTTTTTCAGACTCTCTAAGTTGCTGTCAGCATTTCTGTAGAGAAGCAGGGAAGGTTTCCAGAACCTGAGCCGAATTACGTGAGATGAAAGAAAGAGTTATCGCAATCATCCATTCATGTTATCTGTCATCTGCCGACTGAAGAGCGCCGCACGTTTCCCCGCAGATTAAAGGATTTTTTTTGGGGGGGTTGAAAAGGCAAGAAGACTTGAACGTGGAGACGTTGAACCGTAAACTGAGATGTTTAACCAAACGTCGCTAACGCCGCCTCGATGTTCTGTTCGCGAATGTTCTGTTACTGGTTGGTTTTAACATCAAACAACAGCAGAGTTCTGGTAGCCTGAAAATACAAACTTTCAAAAAATCCTTTAGTAGATGTTACAGTTTCTGTCTCCGTGTAAACTGGCAAAACTCCATGAAAACTGTGACGGCACGGCCCCAATGTTCGTATGGCTGCTACGTTTTCAGCTTAATAACTAGATCTACGCCGTTGTCCCCGGGATATCCCCGAGATATCCCTGGAAAGTCCCCAATCCCCTGCGCTGTACAAGCAATCCCCCTCATTGTACCCCTCAATTTAAGCGTGATGATGTGTCCACAGTATTTTTTGGTAAAAAAAAGCTCAACGAAGTGACAAAAACAGGAACTATTACATGTAAAATATGATATAAACAAGATATGCACCAAATTTGGACTAAATCAGACCAACGACTAGGAAGTTATATCTTAAAATCTGTGTTTTTACACTCAAAGCTCCCCCTTGTGGGTAAAATATGAACAAGTGAAGTCAAACAAGAATTATAAAGAGATAGATCTCCTCGAGGCGATTCATTTCCACCAACTCTGGACTCATCCGATCAACGGTTACATCGCCCCCTACTGGCGTTACCTACTACGGCGTTATTTCTGCTGTTTTTTTGCGATCTGTGTGTACGAGGATTGTTTTTCCTTCTCCTTTTCCAGTTAGTCCGTTTATTTTTTGTCATATTTGATTTCTGGATGTCACTGCCCATTTTGAGTGATCCAAAAGAACTTCACGTATTCTGGAGAGACCTGCTGGACAGTTGATGTAATCGCTTCCAAATGGGGCAGAAACCATCTGTGGACTCTCACGACTAAAAGTCCTATAGAGCAGAATTTACGATACGCCACAGTAGTTTAGAATCTAAACGCCAAGTTTGCATCGATCAAAGCCGATCCTTTAGGAATCCTACAAACGTGAGGATGACAAGTTTTAGAGGAAGTCTGCCAGGCCTCGGTGCTAAGTGGAGCGGATCCGCTAATCTGAGCTGCAGTTTGATGCTAAAGTACGATTCCGCTGCATTCAAGGAATCGTAGGTGTGCTTCCAATCGCTGGTAGAAAATTCTCTGAGCCTGTTTCTCAAGAAGATTAGTCTTTTCCCTTGAAAGGATGAGAGAAGAAGAGCTGGCAAGAAACGTAAACCACATGCTCGCCTCCGAGCGCCTGTCCAGAGAGCGATAAAGTCCATCCTCATGAGTCATCGCTGAACTCCTGTAGCGCTCCCAGTCCTGGGTGTCTGCGAGTCCTTTTACACCGACGCTGATCCACCGTGACGCGAGCATCTCCGACGGAATCAAAGGCAGATGCTGCGTGATGACAGGACAGAAAAACCAGGGCGAGAGACAGCTAGAGAGAGAGAGAGAGAACGTTAATTCTCAGTTCCAGCATGTGTGTAAAGGTTGAGTGAAATCCAGCGTGTCGTATATCATTCTGCGATGAAGTGTAACCGCGTCAGAGCGGTGCCGCTAATATTATAAAGCACAAGCTGACATCTAAATGCAGCTATTTTTAGCGAACGTGTTGTTGCGGAGCCGATCTTTCCCTCTCTGGAACAGAGATTTAACCTCGTTAGAGGTTTGTATTGTTTTGGGGGCCACTGCTGAAGACATTCGACAGATATTCCGTTGTTTTCGAGGCCCGGCCGAGCCGTTAAAAAAGATTTTATGGGGCCGGCAGCCGCAGGGAAGAGGCGATGCTGTTTCTTGACCGCCACATCATGGTGGCCCCCCCGGTCCTTCCCTCCTACTTTTGAGCTCTGCGTGTCAATCACACGTCTCCTCTGGTCAAAAGGTTAAAATGTGTCTTCAAATACGGCAGCGCTGAATGTGAGGCGTAGTGTGTGTGTTATTTCACATTTTCCTCAAAGGGAAATTATGCAGTGAAAAAAAACTCCATATCTTACAAAGAATATTTGTTTAGTTTCTAGTCAAAATCTCTTAATTCACTTGATTTAAGACACGAACTCTGAATAAGGAACATTTCGCTGAGATAAAGTCACTTGTTTTTAGGCAGGTGAACATCCTGTTTGGTCAAAGAAGCTCAAATTTATTATTTCCAGCTTACTTATAGATAAATTTCTGCTTAAAATGCTGAAGTATTACTCTTTCAAAGTAGTAATGGATTTAAACCTAGAATTGTGTCTCTAATAAATAGATAGAAACTTTATAAATCCCTACAGGGGAAATTTACGAGGTGGTTAAGGCGTTATGATTTCAAATAAACAAGATAAAACAAGCAAAAAGGAACTTATTACGATAAAAAGAAGACAAAGAAAAGTGATAGGGTGTGAAAAAAAGGGGGGGGGGGGGGGTAAATTTAAAGTATTACTGGCTGACTCTGACTTTTTAATATTAGTCAAATGTAGTTAAAAAAATGAGATTTACCAGCTCCTTTATCTAAATCTCACGTCTCCTCTGGAGAAATCTCACCTTCTTCTATCGGCAGATTTTTTTTAAAACTTGTTTTTTGAAGGGGAGTTTTTTATTTCCAGTGTGAGGTCTCTCTCACATCAGGGGGAATCCAGATGTGAGATTTGACTCCGGAACAGCGGATTGAAGCTATCGCCCGTCATAAAGTTGTTAATAGGGAAGTGGAGGGACCGGGATCCTCGAACGGCGTTTGGAGAACAGAGCAGGGGCGAGGGGCGAGGGGCGAGGGGCGAGGGGCGAGGGGCGAGGGGCGAGGGGCGGGATGCCTTCTGATGGACAGATGGGTGGACGCTGCTGTGAGGGTTTCCAGATTGGCTGGGAAACAGGAAAACGCTGTGGATGTCTCCATCGGACCGGCTTCAGATCGTATAGAGAAGGTGATCAACATACGACACACCTTTCCTTTCCTGGACCGCTGACCTTCATCTAAGGTCAAGCCCCCCCCCCCCGGAAATATTCTGCAGACGTCTGCGTCCCTTTGGGTTCAAATGTTCTCGTTCCTAATGAGGCAAATTAGATTTTGAGTTTTCCTTTGCTCAAGATTATTTTTGTTCTCCTCGAAATAATCTGATTAGCCAAAAATATTTGTCTGTGCACAGGAAGTCCAACTGTCTTCCCAGAATGAAGCCATTGTTCCCCGGCAGCTAGCATAGCATCCTGGGAATGCACTAGGTGGGGGTGTCTTCTTCTTCTTCCTCTTCTTCTTCTTCTTGTTTTCATTAGGGCATCTTTCAGGCTTACTCCTTTTTTTTAAGGAAGGAATTAACTCTTGACTTAAGTCTGAGTTGTCTTTCTTAGATACATGGGTTTATTACAGACAGATCGATCAGGGGGATTGGTTGCACAATGCAGGGGATTGGAGACTTTTCGGAGATCTAGGTCTAGTACGACATCCTTCTGGACATCCTAATCTGGCGTTAGTCTGTTGTGGGATGGTCTTGAACTTCTCAAAGAAGTCTGAGCAAAATTGCAACTATATGAGTCTCTTAAAAATGTTGAACTAGCCCTTTAATAACGAGCTCTTTGTACGACGGCTGATGCAGCCAACCATCGGGTTTGTCCCCTGCATGTGACTCCGGCTCAACCTGTTGAGGCACGCCAACAAAATTACCCCGAGCTTCTGTTTTATGGCGCACTAAAACAGCGACGCTTTAAATTGGCTCCCTGTTTTGTTTTTTTACAGTTTCTCATTTGAGCCGCGGCTGCCTGTTTTACCCATTTACCCGCGTGCACCGCCAGGCTCTCAGGTGAAGGTTAAAATCTCTGGCCCAGCTAATACGTCTGACGGCAAACGTGTTTGCTTAGTCTCACGCTGCAAAACCATTAGGAGCGTCCTGAATTATGTGCTTACAGGTTTGATCGGTTCGAGGGGGGGGGGGGCGTAGATCCTAAAAGTTGACCATTTCCAGCTGGATAGGAGTCGAAGGCAACTCCGACATATTTTCTGCTAAATTGGAGCAATAATGTGCCTTTAGGAGCGCAGGCCTCAAGAACTCCCCTCTTACCCCTTCTGCCTTTGCCCCACAGCTTTTCAGCTAACAGCTACTTCCTGTTCCACGACAAATAAAGTCTCCGGCGTGAAAAGCGGGAGGATTTCATGCCATAATCCGTGGACCAGCTTTTAACGAGCCCGAACAACCTGGAGTCGTTAGAACGGGTGCCGGTTCGGTCGCCGCTGCTTTAGTGTCTCTAACGGGGGGGGGGGGGGGTCATTATTTAAAAAAAAAAAGCTCCATAGCTTTCAATCAATAGTTCTACCAGAGTCGAGTCATACGCACCAAATTTGGACCAGATCAGATCAAGGATTAGGGAAGTTCTGTCCGGAAAACAGTGTTTTTTCGTAAAAAAGCTCCTCCTAGTGGATAAAATTAGGACTACAGGAATAAAATATTGAATTTATATGACAGATCTCCCTAATTTGATTCATATGAACCCAATTTGGACTAAATCGGATCTACGGTTAAGAAGTTATATCTGAAAGAAAACATTGATTTGTTGGACAAAAGCTCCCCCTAGAGAGTAAAATATGAACTACTACAATATAATCTGATATAGACTAAATAAATCTCCCTGAGTCGATTAATATGCAACCAATTTGGACTAAATCAGATCAACGGTTAGGGAAGTTCATTCTTGAAAATAGTGTTTTTTCATAGAAAAGTTCCCCCTGGTGGGTAAAATATGAACTATTAGAGTAAAACACGATATATTTACACGACAGTCGATTTATAGGCGCCAAAATGGGACCCAACAGGACCAACGTCTGGAGATAAAGCTCCCGTATCTGCCCTGCCTCCGCGGCTTTTCTCTCTTTTTGGTTCTGAAGTGGAGCAGCAGTCAGTTTATACCATCATTTAGGGGAAACAAGGGAGCCGGACAATAAACAGTAATTGTCTCAGTGCCACGAGGAAAGCGTATAATTCCGTTGGTGAGTGTGATGCTTTCCACATGAGCCGCTCAGATCTCCTCGACCCGCTGGTGCCACGTAACTCCACATCTCGAGGTTCTGGCCCGGTTTCACCGTGTGCGACTTTTATAGCTGGTGGAGAATGAATTGAAGAGGATTTGTGTTGGGTTACTTGATGATGCCACACTTCCTCACAGAGGCTGCTACTGTAAGTGTCCTCGTCAGACAATGGACAGTTTGTGGCGGCGGCGTTATTAGATTTACATACCAGGGGCCCTCGGAGAAACGGGGGGTGGGGGGAAACTGCGGGAATAGAAACAGTTGTGTTTTTATATAAGCGCCGGACTTCCATACGCCGGAGCTGGGAATTCACTGCTGTGTTATGATTGCGCCTCTGCAAACAATAAAGTTGCTATTCTGCCACTTTTATCCTGCACTGCAAAAAAAACCTCTGAATCTTACGGAGAGTATTTCTACTCCAGACATTTTCACTGAGATATAAGGACTTTTCTTTTTTTTAGGCAGTTGAGCATCTTCTTCAGTCAAAGGATCTTTGCTAAAGCGCTCAATTGTAGAATTTAACAGCTAATTTAAAGAGACATTTCACTGTAAAATGCTCAAATTTCACTCCGTCATCTTATTTCAAAGTCGTAAAGGTCTTAGATATAGAATTATTTTTGCTGCTAAATAAATAGAAACTTTATAAAATATCCACAGGGGGGAATTTATGAGGCGTATAAAGAATGTGTTTGGGTTTTTTTAAGCAAGAAAAAACATGCAAATATAAAAATATTGCAATACAAAGGCAATAAAAGAAAGTGATTAATATTAGTAAAATATTGTTAATGATTATATTTACCGGCTCATTTTAAGATCTGCTTTATCTAAATCTCTAAATCTCTGATTTATTTTTTAAATTATTACAAGCTAAAACCACCTTGTATTCATTATTCTTTCAACCTATTCTTCAAGTAGATTTTTTTTGCAGTGTGGTGTTATTACAACACAATCAGACCGGTACCGATCCAAACAAGGGTCTCGCGGGTTCCTGTTGTGAACCCCTGTGCCCAATAACACCAACTCATTCCTGGATTATTATTTGTTTGTCTGTTTATTTTACAATAAAGTGAAAACCTGAGTGGTGAGGATTAAACTTTATCTGTTTGCTTAGGAGAATTCTGGCACTGCTTAGTCCCGCTCGGTCCATAAAACAAGAACATGAGGAAATGCTCGTCAAACCTGGGTTATAAGTTTAGTAACAGATATAATTCTTTATTGGAGTCTTTTATGTTTAAGCATTATAGATTATCATTATAATAAAATTCTCAAAGTTTAAGACTGGAAAGCGGTTCCGAGGGATCGGATTTTTTTTTTGAATGGGTTTCATCGAAAGTGTCCTCGGTGTGGAGTTCAGGGCCGGAACAGGAAATCCGAGGATTATGTGCGATGTTTGCGTTGACAGTGTTTCAGGTTGCGGGGTACTGGATCGGTTTCGTGGGTAGCGGTGCGCTGGTGGAAGGCAGGAAGTGAGTCGGGCCGCGGGAGGAAAAGCTTTCGTGAGGGTTTCTGGCAGCCTGTCCGATCGCTTTGGACCCGTAAAACCTACCTGAGACACAGTTTGGGTTTCTGCCGGATCTCTAATTGCTCCAGAGTAAACCCTCGGGGGCAGAATCGGAGCGCTACCCTCCCGAGTTCGGTTTAGCGTGACCAGAACCGCGACAAGAACTCGCTCAGAAAGTTATCAGTGAGCTTCTGCCAGGCCTTCTTCAAACTGAACTCTTGATGCTGTGTTCTAAATTCTTTTCTTCTTTCCCTTTTTATATTAGATTGTCAAATAGATTTAAAGGTGACGATAACCAAAACGGACCCTTGATGGATTTTGTTTAGGGGTAGTTTGACGTTTTTGGAGCGAACCTATTCACCCTCCTGGCAAGGGGTTTCGACGTGAAGGTCACGTCAACGCGGCGAAGACGTGGCTGAAACTAGAAGCCCGTTTATTTTAACGTAAATACCAGAAATTGGGGGAAATCAGGTTCTGTTAGAGGTTCTGTTCAAATCTGCCTTCCAGCAGCTCTACGGCTCAGAAATAAGACATTGTTTATCTCTTACTCCATTTGTATGAAACCCAAAATCAGAATCGACAAGTCTGCTGCAGGAAGGTTCTGGGTTCTGGTACCGCCCGCAGTCCAAAAAAAACAAGCATTACAGGTGATTTGTGAACGGCTGTTTGTTAACTCTCTCTCTCTCTCTCTCTGTTGTCCCTGTGACTCGCCCCGGGTGAAACCTCATGCCCACGTCAGCTGAGGTAGACTCCGGCCCCCTTCGGAACCATACACTGGATAAGTGGTTACAGAAAAATGGAGGGGTGGAATTGACACATATTTTAGGCGGAACCACAATATCTGCGCCCCTTTGTTTGGGGAAGCTGATCTGACAGGGTGTCGCAGACATAAGAAAGAATCAGCAGGGAATAAATCCGACATCAAAAACGCCGTTTCCCCGCAAAAACTTTGGTGCACTTCCTCTTGTAAATGCAAATAATTAACAATGGCATTCCCATTAAATCCACATTTCATTTCCTCCGTTTGCTCCACACTCACGCTAGCTGTCAGAAAATATGTTGATGGGTGATGGAGAGGAGGCGTGAGGCGCCTTCATGTGGTCCAAGTCGAGGAGCGGCAGCTTCACGCCATTCTTTTACTGGAGCGACGCGACGCAGCGAGGCCGTTTTTAGATGAAAGCTCTTTGCAGTTTCTTCTTCAGTGACTTCAATCCCGACACGGCTTTAATTATATCAATAATAATACTACTAATAATAATCTTTAACTTTATTTAAAACATGTTACACAGTAAAAACATTCACTGCAACTTCATGACATTTATCGCCGCATTTGACCCAGTGGGAGCAGTGGGCGGAGCCTGTGAAGGTTTCAGGGTCTTACTCAAGGACCCACGGCGTGTCGCGTCTTTGCGTTTTTACACCAAATGTAAAAAAACAAAAACAAAGTAAGACCGATGAGCCGACGCGTGAAGTAAGACGACAGGCCAGGTGGCCATTTTATCTATAAATAAAAAGTGTTTTAATTATCATTATATCTATAATAATAATTATATATATTATTAATAATCATAATAATGATAATTATAATTATTATTAAACATAATAATAATACAAATAACAATAATCATAATAATAATAATAATAATAACAATAATCATAATAATAATAATAACAATAATCATAACAATTATAATTATTATTAAACATAATAATAATACAAATAACAATTATAATAATAATAATTATAATTATTATTAAACATAATAATAATAATAACAATAATCATAATAATTATAATTATTATTAACCATAATAATAATACAAATAACAATTATAATAATAATAATTTTAATTATTATTAATCATAATAATACAAATAACAATTATAATAATAATAATAATTATTATTATTATTTATAATAATACAAATAACAATTATAATAATAATAATAATTATTATTATTATTTATAATAGTAATACAAATACAAATATTTACAAAAAAAATAATAATAATGTTAAAAGAAATAGATTAAAAAAAAGCACACTACAAAATTAAGGGGAAAAAAAGCTAACGTAAATTAAGTAAAAGAAATAAAGAAAAGAGGGAGAATGAACTCTCTTTGATGAGGAACAACATTCAGACTACAAAGATTAAGACTGAGACAAATATTGATCGTTTTATTGCTTTTTTTTGTTGGAGAAAGCTTTGACAGTTTCTTAATACCGGTTAAAGTCGTTATAAAAACGCACAAATGTGGTCATTAAGATGTCTTTCAGGGCAGGGAGCGGGGGATGTCTCCTTCTTCTTCTTCTTCTTCTTCGTCTTCTTCTTCTTCTTCTTCTTCTGTGGTTGAAATGGCATCGGTTGATCGTGCGTAGGAAGTGGCCCCGCTTCAAATGGCGCGTCCGCCTCGAACAAGCCGCGGTATCTGTAATCTCACAGTGATCACGTTCCGTGCGGTTCCGTTATGTGTCTGGGTCACTCCAGCCTCAGTGTGATTGACAGAAACAACACCAGAAGAGCCAAGGCATTACATGATTTGTGGCGAAAGAAGAGACCGTTGAGGTCAGTTGAGCACGTGTCAAAACATGACGCACTGCATTCTTTTTCTTTTTTTTTGTTGCATCGGGATGGATTGGGTTTGAATATCTGGTGTTTTGGGAAAAAAGGGGACAGACACAGTTTGCAAAGCAGAAACCACATCCGTAACTCGGAACACATCCCCCAGCATGCCTAACATACAGCTTTTTGTTCCTGCCAAATTAGGTTAAGCTGGAATGATCTACCCCTTCCCCTTTGATCCCCCCCCCCCCCCCCCCCCCCCTCTCTCTCTCTCTGCCACTTACAAACATGGCTGCTACATGTTTGGCGAACTGTTTTCAATTTTCACGCCAATAAAGCACGCCGAGGTAAGTTTTCCCTCAAGAGCCTCTTCCGAATACTTCTTCCTGTCCTGCCTGGTTGGGAAGGCGCTTCTTTTTGACTCAATCGATCCGCGTGAAGGTTTTACTTTAAACACTTAATGTTCCGACTGTTTGGTCGGGTCCCGATTTCTTATTTAATTTGACTGAACTTGTTTAAAATCTGACCCAGTGGCCTCTGTGTATATGCTAAACAGAAAGGGGCCGAGGATTGAGCCCTGTTGGACACCAGATGTCAACGACTGCAATGAGGAGAACGCAATGACTAACACTTGTACTATTTGAAAGTTAGGATTTCTTTTGGGCATATAATGGCATGTGGAGATTCACTAAACATAATTATGTAACTTTGATGCAACAAAAAAGAAGTCTTATAAAATTGGTCAAATAGTTCTAAAAGGATGCTTTACCCCAAAGGAGAGAGAAATTTATCTTGGCTTACATACTTGGCATCAATTTCCTGTATTTCTTAGAGAAAAATTCGAGTGAAACGCTCTAAAATGTGACCTGGTAGCAGCATGTTTATGCTAAACAGTAAGGGACCGAGGACGGTGCCCTGGGGGACACCACGGGAAAGAAATAAAACATGCAGAGAAATACATTCTCCACACGTTTCATTGTGAAGACATTAAAGGGTTAATAAAATCCCCAAATAGACCATTTCCCCATCTTTTTAGTTCCCCTCAGTGAGGACATCGAAGGGTTAAGAAAAGGCTCAAACCTGCCATCAGACCGGCTGATGCAAAAATTCACAAGACGTGACGGCGGTAGTGTAGGACGTGAGTTGGACAGCGCCGCTCCAGACGCTGTAAATTGTGGCCTCCTTCCTGACATACCTGTGGCCTGAACCCCCGAACCTTTCCACAAACACACAGCAGCTAATCTCCCAAGATCAGCACCAGAAGAGTTTCTGTCGGCCGTACGCAGCCTTTCCTCCAGTCTCACCCTAATTCCAGGATGTGGGATCTGCTGCATCCAGAAAGGCGGGCGATCACGCTATCCTCAATCAGCGCACACGTCCTTATTAGCGACGACACACAAACAAATGCTTGACGACAAAGCGAAGGCAGGATTCTTCTGAGGCCGGGTCATGAGGAGAGTTTTCGCCGACTTTATTTTCCCTGCTGACTGACTGGCTGCGGATCTAAGATGATCACAGGCCGCTGATTTGACTTTTCTATTATTCAACCCTTGCCAAATTGGTTTTCCCCTTCTGTCAGTTTGGGGCTGGAGTTTGGCGACGGCACATGCGACCGAGCCGAAGTGACTGTCAGTTCGCTGTAAACACACCCAGGTTGTATATATTCTACGGGAAAATATGTTTCGAGCAGGAAGCTGGGTTTAATGTCGCGGTTTATTTTGGTTTATTAACCGAGGCTTGTGAGACGTAGCCGTGATCCGTGATCCGTGATCCGTGATCCGTGACACCTGAAGGGGGAAAGGGTCGCACTTTAACAAAGGTGCAGTCCGTGAAAATGTTGGAGTATATCGTCATAGAAATGGAATATAGTGTTCAAAGCTGTGTTTTAGTCGTATTTAATAAGAGGGAAAATAAACGTGTGTCTATGTAAGTTTGGAAAAAAGCTTTGATCTCTCCTGAAGGAGCCGGTCATGTCCGACACGTCAGTCCACCAGGGGTGAACTGAATCTCCCAATTTTACCTCTCAATGGGTTCAAGCCAGGTTTGATAATTTCTATGACAGCGAGGTTTAGGGGTTGGAAGACAAATGAGGGGGTCAACTGGATTCAACTTTGTAGGCGACCCAGCTGGGCCGAGTCGTCTTAGAAAAAAAAGTCAGGGGAAGGGAAAGAGGCCAACATTGGCGAGACGTTAACAGGATCCCGGTCCCTGTCACTCCTCCTGGGGGCGCGACTACTCCAGAACCGTGCTGCCATCCGTGGCCCACCCAGTTGAGATTCCTGGTTAGAACTTGACATACCTCACCTCTTCACCTCTCATGGTTTCACGAGTCGGGCCTTCATGCTTACCTTCTTTGACGGCATGATTGCACACTCCGTGGTTTTCCTTTTTTTTCCTGCCACCATGTTTCCTTACATGTAAGCTTTGACCCGTAGTTCTACAGAGAAAATAACTAGGTGCAATTTTCTAAGCCCATTATATCTTCCTTAAAGGAACCCCCTCCCCCAACAGGCTGAATGATGACGTCTGCTTGACAGCTGAAGGTCACTGACTCCCGGTTAGCGACGGGTGAGCTGGTGTTTAAAATGAGTTTCCATCTGGAACTTTACCGCTAGATTTTACACAACTTCCATACGTTCGGAACTCTGAGGTGCCCTTTACTGTTTTGAGCATGTTTTAAGTCAAGCATTTGAATAATAACGTACGAGCTGGACAGAAAAACAGCTGCGGACCTGAAGGTTGAAGCCTAATAAGCAGCAGCCGCGTCTCAGGCAGATACTGGACTGACGGTGGATCAAAGCCCATCGAAATATGGGATTTTCACTTTCATAGCGACTGACTGGACCTGAACCATAACCAGCCTGCATGATGAATAGGTACTAACACCCCGCCGCTGCTCTGATTGATGGAGTGTCGCTGTAAACGTCATCCCTTAAGAGACAAATTCTGATTAGCACCTAATCTGATGTACATCCACCCCAGCTTCAGGAGAAGGAGCGCAGTTTGGCAGAAGTCGGCGTACCTCTCTGGAGCGCCCAACAGAAGAAACCAAACGAGATGAATCCGACATCCGCTGACTGATTTTCACATGATTACAAACTGATGCTAGCACTGGGCCCACTTAGCGTTCACTTCTGTCTGTGTGGAAGTGTTTGGAGAAACCTAATATGTAACGCAGACAAGCTCCGCTCTCGCTCTCAGGGTTTTTGTCCGGTTCCAGTTTCCACTTTTCGAGCGTTGTGGTAGGTTGCCTAAGAGGGTTTGGGTTACTAAGTCCCTGTTTGTGATATTTACGTGCCTCGCTCTTGGTGGGTTAAGATTTTTGCCCAAAGATGTTTTTCTTGCATGCTGGACATGAAGGAGTTCACAGTGACAGCGTAGTTTTTGTGGGAAGGAACGTCCTCTCCGTTCTTTGGCTCCTTTGACATCTCCAGCCGGGTCCAGAGCCTGTGTGGTGTGGCGAGGGTTTCATCAACCGTTGCGGCACGAGGACAACTCTGACCAAAGTTAAAGCAATATTCACATTCACGATCAATCAGCGTTCGAACGTTGAGCGGGAAGCCGGCGCTCTGGTGGATTATAGCTTTTTCTGACTTGAACTAATTGACTAGGAATCAGGGAATACCCTGTTGGCTTATCTATCGCTGTGGTTGGCGAGTCCGGCGGTTTGACTCCGCTGTCCTCAGGTTCACCTCGTCCTTGTCACCGGGCGGACGTCCGGGTCATCCGCATACGAGCAGCGATTTAACAATCTGAAGTAATTCCGATATTCTGTTACAGAGTAAACAGCCTAACCTCACTCTTATTGAATTTATGTCATCATCCGGCACCAAGAAACTGTCAGGAAATCCTCAACGTAGAGCGTTGTTTCTCAAACGGGGTCATACGGGGTCGTGAAGGGGTATCTGAGGAAACGATCATACCAATGACGCAGAATTCAAAACAGTACTCTATGATGTTCAATTAAAAATGGAAATGTAGATCCAATTAACTCAATTTAAAAGACAAACAAACAAACATTAACAGTCATGTTGTCTGGGAGCAGGAAGTTTGATTGACTGAACAGACTAATGAAAAAACAGTCGACAAAAAACAACAGGATTTCCAACTATGAACCATGAAAAATCAGAATAAAAGCCAACGGCTCGATTGCAGCTACAATGCCCTTGAATTCTAACCTCATGTATGAAATTAGTGATGGATTCCGAACATTTGGATGTTAGTTGTAAATATAAACAGGGCACTGATGGAACACTACTTGATTGCATGTTAGTCAGAAAAAAAAAGTTATTTCAAGGCAAGTCCAGACCCAACGATTCTGGCTTGATTAAGTACATAGAGAGAGTAGAAAGATGAAGAAAAAACTTCTTCAGTGGCCGATTCCAATCAAGGCGAACCTTTGCCTTGACCGGTAGGGTTTAGAGAGAGAGAGAGAATGCGAGAATATTTCAATGAGTAGGAATTGTGATAACTTCTATGTCAATAATAACAACGGTGATGAAGATGAAGAGCACAGCAGGAGGTCCAAAGATGATCCATGGACCCTGCGGGTGACACAGTGCATCATGGGATTCCCCGTCGTTTAAACCTATTGCAGCAGAGATGAGGGTTAGCCTAAACCAGCCTTAATCCTGAACTTTATCGAAAACAAAGTTTTAAGCTCTTAAATGTACAGAAGGTTCCCCCCTCCCAGACTGAAACTGGGACTTGATTACTGAAGGCTCCGAAGTCCCATTCTACTCTTGGAGCCTCCAGTATCCATAAAATAACCTTGAATCCTGGGGGCGTAATGTTCTAGTTCTTTCTTAGGATACTATGAGACTTATTTTGGCTCCTACCAAAATGTTTTCTGCAGATCAAAGAGCAATATAGTTTATGTAATTCAAAATTGAAGCCGTATCAAAGTTCAAACTCTTATTTTTCGCTTTGGCACACCGGACCATTGGCTTCCGGCGTTGCTGCACTCGTTGGAATGTCAATTTCAGAAGGTTTGGGAGATGCTTGTGTAGAGCGTGACATTACGCCGACACCTCCATGTCTATTTAATACCTCACCATTAATCCCTGCTGATGTTTCCTCCCTCTGTGTTTGTCCTGCAGCCAGCTATGGAGCCTACCCCATCTGCAAAGGCTGCTCGGTTTGCTCCAGGGACAACGGCTGCGTGAACTGCCAGCCCAAACTCTTCCTCTTCTTGCGGCGGGAGAGGATGAGGCAGTACGGGGAGTGTCTTCACGACTGTCCGGCCGGATACTATGGCATGCGCAGCCCCGAACTCAACATGTGCTCCAGTAAGTCCAACGTCCACGCCGCTGACTCTTCACTCCTTTCTCCAACACCCGCCAGCCCCCACCCCCCCGCATTCCCTCCTCCGCCCCTTTTTCTTTCCACAACGCATGATTTATCGTCTATTATCCAGTGGAGACACACATACCTTTGCGATTTGAACGGCTCATCCGTTCACGCAGGTGGACGCAGTGAAGCTTCTTCCTGCCAGCGACACCCTTGGGATTTACCCGAGAGGTCCGGTTAGCACCAGCGCTGTTTCTCATTTCGCTTTAACAACTTTTTGCTCTTGCGTCTCCAAACATCCTGTAGTTACCAGGAGGTTTGAAGGAATAACTTGGACCATTTTTCTTCCAGAGAATGGACACATCGGGTCAACCATCAGAACTACATGATGCTTATTTTGTGTGGTTAATACTTGAAACTCAAGTTTTGTTGACTGTTGATGGTTGAGCCTTCCAGAAGACAGTTTTAGGTTTTAGGCAACTTGCTGGTGGAAGTAGCTACCAGTTTTTGACCAGCGATATCTCTGCCTTCTCTGAAGTCTGAACCATAAAGACCAACTTTTCAGGTACTAACCCTTAAGACCTGAATGTGAGCTCGCTCTAAACTGGGTCTGTGTGATTTGTTTAAGGGGAAAGGCGACATTTCTTTCCCCCACACTGATTTGGATCGCTTCTATAAGTTGAAACAGTCCACACTTCCAGTCTCACACACTCGGAATGATGAAAAAGAAAGAAAAAAAGAAGTCCTAGAGTAACAGTGAAAAATCGACTGGTCCTTGTGATTCTTGTTAAAGCGTAACTCTAAAATCCAATTAATGAAATATCTCCCTCTACTCCGTATGTAGCACCCCGGTCTCATAACCTTATTTTAACATGGAATATATATAAGAGAGGGAGAGAAAGGGAGAGACTTTATAGGTTTACACTGAGCCCGAGGTGTTGGCTGAGTGTTTCATATGAAAACAGAAAGGAACTTGAACTCATTTGGTTCCTTGAGCCAAACTCTTGACAGATGCACTAAAATGGAGCCCCAGAGGAGGCTATGTGGACCTTTCGGCTGAATAATGTGAACATGTAGCAACCGCAAGAAAAACAACAAAAAGTAAATTCTGCTTTCCCAATCACCAGCGACCTAGATGCAAGGATCCGTTTGTGAATGAAATCGAAAAAAGCCGTGCGGCCGTCGTTGTACGTTGGTACCTCACGGATGGTTTAGGAACTTCTGGATATCTCCAATATCAGTGTAGATATTGTCTTTTAGCGTAAACGTTTTCCATAATTCCCTCCATAATATTGATTTTATGTGCAAATATCTACAAATTGCTCCTTTAAAAAATGTTTATTCAAGTTTCTCCACAAATACTATATAAGATTACATTTGCCTGGTTGTTACTAAATAGACATTGAAGGCATCATGCAATATATATTTCAATGCGATGTGCCGCTGACGGCTACGTTAGCTAGCTCTCCGGCCGACGTCAGCAGAAAACATTTGTTTCATTTATTTTTTGTAGCATTATCAGAGTCGCTGGTCGTTGTTTATGAATTAAATAATAGGGTCTTAAAAGTGGCGTGACGGAGATCGTCAACACCCACCTCCAGACGGAGACAGAACCCAGAGTCTGTCCCAAACTCTGGGTTCTGTGACACCACAAACATCCTGTATGCATTTCATTCCTTTGTTATGAAGGTTTCATTGTATTTCCTGTGATATTACTTACTCAGCGTGAAATGAAAACAGATCGCATATCATCATTTCTCTTTCTTTAAGCCATTTGTTTTTAGTCACATGATATTTTTTAAAGTGGGTTTTTTCACTGCCTCAAACCCAAAAAAATACCCAGTTGAAATTCGGAAGATAATGTACTTACTTATAGTCTATTTCATAATAATATACTACCAGAGGTAAATCTGAGACACAGCATTGAGCGTCTCGTTTTAAATGTGAATCATAGATCATTATGGGATGGTGCTATCAATTTTTCACCAGCACTTTTTCATTTGTCATCCATCACCCAGTCATTATCAGATTTATATAAAATAAGGGCGACACAAGTGCCGATAAGATCAGGAGCAAGCTAAGGAGAAAAATAAATGTGATATATGACATTTAAGTGAGTTAATCATAGGGTAAGAATCAGCTACGCTAAGTGAATGCTAACATATGACGGCTAATGATCTTTAATCTTTACTTATATCTAGTAACATGAAACACGCAGACTGTTATTGGGTTTATGTCGTAACATTTCATGTTTTATTACCCAGAATATTCTCAGATTTATTCAGATGTATTGCATTCACCTAAGAAATAAAAACATTTGCCTGAATAAACGACCTTAATCTCATTAATTTAGATAAAAAAGAGACCTACACTACAAAAACTCCAAATCTTACCCTAAGTATTTGTCTAATTTATAGTCGAAATATCTTATTGCATTTGATTTAAGACGCAATCACTGAACTAGTAACATTTAACTGAGATATTGGAACGTGTTTTTAGGCAGTTAAGCGTCTTGTTCAGGCAAAAATATCTCCTAAGCTCAAATTCAGCATTTCCAGCTAGAGAGAGAAACTTAGAGAGAAATTTCCTTTTAAAATGCGTAAGTATTACTCTCTTACTCATCTTAAGTCATCACGGTCTTTAATCTAGAACAGATCAGACACAGAACTTCTTAATATGAGTAAAATATAGTTCGAAATTAGATTTACCAGCTCATTTATTTAATGTAATAAATCTTAACCAAGCAAATTTTCACTTATTCTATTGGCAGATATTTTCCCCCACTTATCACAAGTTAAAAACTCCTTGTATTCATTAATTCTTTTTTCCAGGGTGGGCTTTCTGTCTGAAAAGCCCGTAAAGTCTTAAAGTGGCTGCAGGAAGTCGACAAACTAACAACACCATTATTTAGAGACGTGAGTTTCTCCTAATGTCTTAAACCAATCCCAAAATACATGTGGATTAAACTAAACAGGCGCGACACGATTGCTTTCGTGAAATCAAACCCTCACGCGAGTGAGACCCCGACTCGTTAATTCAAAGAACACGGCTCTGCTTTTCTTTAAAATAACGACGTAATAAATGGTTAATTCAGAACTGGGATAGATAGAAAATACTTTTAAGACAGACTTCAACTAAGATCAAACCGTGGCTGAAACATTGCTCGGACAGTTAGCGTTCCAGCTAACGCTACCGACAAAAAACCCCGAATTTTTCTTGGGCATCCATCAAACTAATAAATGTACCAACGCGATTCCAGATTCTAGGGTTGGGTTTTCATGAACAAAGACTCAGATAATGAAAGTCAGACTATCGTGGGACTTTTCTGCTTTTAGTTGCGATGACATAGTGAAGAAACTGAGCTGCCTCAGAGGTTTTGCAATCTGTGAACTGGTTGCGGGTACATTCACCGACGGTAAACAGCTCTTAACTCTCAGACTAAAAGCTGAGAACCTGAGCGGAATCCTCCTGAACCGCCTCGAATGTTCAGGGCCTGAAGAACATCGCCTGGTCCGCACAAAAGCAAGAATGTTTTTGTTGCAATCCAAAGTATGGTTTATTCTTAATTGTTCCGAAATATCTGGTATTGTTCTAACCAGTAACCACCATTACAGCCTATTTTCATGACTCAGAGAAAATTGGAGGAGAAAGACATCTTGTTCTCTTTCATTCTCTACTTCAACCCTCCCATCCCGACCGCTGTATCCTCACGCTGGATGAATTCTGACTCTAACTGATCCTGATGTGTGGGAAGTTAATCTGAATCCCTTTCCATAGTAACTGCTCATAGAACAACATCTTGTATTGTCACGTAGCATCAGATCTCCCAGCGAGATCCACTTTGATGTGATGGCCGCTTCGGTCAAGGCTCTCTAATCCAGTTTCTTATTTAAACCTCATTCTCAGCTGCTCCCCGCATGTCATTTTCACCAAACAGCTCATGTCCAACCTCCATAAATGGATATTTTAATGTGCTTTCAAGCTAATTGTCGGGTCAGTGAATATCGTTTTGGGAGTCGACACGGCCGACCGGTACGCAAGAGCTCAAAGGTGGAGCGGTCCGAGTGACAGTGAGGGTCTTTGTGCCGGTGTGGTCAGGGCCGCTGTGGTGCTCCTGGTTCCCGAAGAGGTCTGGAACGTGGAATTATGGCTGTGTTATCATGAGCTTTTTAAACACCGTCTCTGAAATCACTTAGGGAGCAGCTGCTTATTATTACGGCAGAGTTTGTCTGTGTGATCTTATCTCATTTTTCTGCCGACTCCCTGGGTAGAGGAAAACACAAGCTAGGCTAGCGAGACTCCGGCTGAAGTCTGGCTTTCAGGTTTTTATTCAACATGGGGAGCTGGGGAGAGATTGATCCACATAATACACCGGAATCAACACACAGCCAAACACGTTTGAAACTAGACCGACGCTGTCGTCCCTGACAGCAAGGGTAGAATCCTTAAAAAGCCCCCAATCCCCTGTGTTGTACAAGCAATCGCCCTGATTAAACTACTCATCTTAAGTTATATCGGAAAAAAACGTTTTAACAAAAAAGCTCTAAGGTTTAGAGAACCATAAGAGTAAAATATGAGACATACATGGTAGACCTCAGAGTTTATTCATATGCATCTAATTTGGATTAAAGGTTATGAAGTTGTGACTAAAAAACAGTTTTTTTGTAAAAAAAAAAAAAAAAAAAAAAAACTCCGACTAGTGAATAAAATATTGACTATTAGAGACAAATATGACACGAGATTTATCGTCCTGGTTTGATTCATCATGCACCAAATCTGGTTTTAGTCAGACCAACGGCTAGGAGGTTATATTTGAAAAACAGTGTTTTTATTTTAAAAAAAGTTGCCCCTGGTGAGTAATAATATGATGTATACAAGACAGATCGACGATTCATACCTACCAAATTTGAATTCAATTTGACCAAAGCAACTTCTTTCAGCTCTTTCCCTCTTCAAGGGGCCGAAACAGCGGACCGTCTCGTTCTGCACTTTGACTTTGGCACCGGTTTCTACTTCCGATTCCCTTCCTGTCACAACCCCTCCCATTTATCCGGGCTCGGGACTGACTGTCTGTAGATGTGGCTGCGTAGGCTGGTAGCACTAAGGGTCCACACTGGATTTCTGCCACGTTGTCTTTTGACTGGGATTCAAACCCCAGTCTCCTGGACTGGAGTCAGTGGTGAAACCCACTGAGCTATCCGGCTGCTATTACCAACTTGTGCTAAATTTCGACCAATGGTTGGGAAATTATGGCCCGAAAACTTCAGAAGATGAATCTCCCCCGAGGGTCGTCTACATATAACCAACTCAACTCCCTAAATCGATTCACTTCTTCCTTGCACTGGGGTCTATGGGGGTGTAAAACTTGAAAATGATCCATTTTTTGAGTTATCGCGTTAATACGAAGTTAATCTGATCTGTAGACCCAACGGCGCTGACAAATCCGTAACATCCCAGCCTCCTCACAGACTTTATTAATCCCCACGGGGAAATCAAACATTCCACATGGTGTGTAACAAACATGGAGCTGTGAACATAAACGGTGTTCCTATATATATATATATATATATATATATATATGTATAAAAGTCCAAATCTCCTAACTGAGATTGGGCCTCTTCCGTTGCATAATCCCTCTCTGTGTGTCAGTATGTTATATTTCAGGATCTTTGCCTTGCTAGAACTCTTTTCAGCAGCTAAAGGGCGGGCTGCTCCGAGCCATAAACCATCCGCTGTAGCCCCCAGAGCTAGAGACGTTCTTATCAGCCACCCAGAAGAGGCCCCACACCAGCGCCTGTGGGTGTCGACCCGCGGAAGATTTGTTGCAACACAGTGCTCAGCTTTTAGTTTGGCCCGGTCTGTGTGAATGCAGAGCAGTGGTGTTCTCACCTCAGTCACGTTTGATAATGCCTGGGCTTTGATATTCATTCCCAGCATGTTGGCTGGTTACGTATCAACGTCTGTAGTTGAAGTGAGAGAATCGGAGCTGTCTTCAAAAGAGAGAAAGTGTTGAGAGGGTCAGCGTAAGAGCATGGCGGCATCTAAGATTTGTCCCTTTGGGCCACCGCTGCACGCACACACACACACACACACACACACACACACACACACACACACACACACACACACACACACACACACACACACACACACACACACACACACGGTCCAGCCACCAACCCAGTCGCCTTACCCAAACCCTCTTGGCTTCCAACCCGGCAGAAACCCCTAGCTGTCTTCGCTGCCAACCGAAAACCATTGTGATCAAGGCGGGACATAGCCAATATCCTGGAAGCCCGGTTTGCTCCTCCGGTGCCAGCGTCCCGCGCCACTAGAGACTCTCCTGTCAGATGTAATACTTTCTGAGCACCGTTTGTGATTTCTATTTGACTGTATTTCTCGGACCGTTACCAGATCCCACTGTCGTATTTCCCACTGCCGTGTCAAAACAAATTACGGCTGGAAGTAGGATGTGATCGGATTTTCCAAGATCGTGTTAGTTAAAAGGACATCATGGGGCTTTTTGGGCTCGAGGTAGATAAGAGCTTTGAATCACGGGCCTCACCCAAATTGGTCTGAAGGCTCTGTAAAGGCACTAACGATCTCAAGTTGGCAGAACCTCAACGTCTCTCCCTCCTGGTCTCCATGTTTCCCATTCAAGCTCGATCAGACTCGGAGCTTGCGGGTATTTCTGGTGCACAGTCTCCCGGTTTCTCTTGGCCATTAAACTTTAACAAAGCATATATAATCATCACAGCTTTCTGCTTTATTTTTTCATCCTCGCCAGACAATACAACAGACCCACCAAACCCAACCCGGCTCCCAGGACATTACAGCCAGATGTAAAGATAAATCAGCTTCAAATCAATGCTCTGTTATGGAGCACACGCAGTGTCGGGGGGCTGTCTGCACTCGGGCAGCGTCAGAAGTTTGAGCTGTCTGCGGGTCGGCTGGAGCTGGCTGAGCAGATACGGGACCCTATCTGAGGATATCACAGACTGTGTTCCTTGGATTGGAGAGGCGGGCGGGATCGCTGACACGTCTGTCATCCCTGCGCTCTCTCTGGGAGTCGATGATTGACAGGAACACCGTCTGCGCTTCACCTAGCCCCGCACGATCGTGTGAGGAGCACCCATGTGGAAAAAACAGCCCGCGGGAGAGAGCTGGGAAGGACATGGCAGCTCTTGCCTTCGCCATGAACTTCTGCCATCCGCAACTCCGCATGACATGGCTGGGTGGCAGCGAGCAAGCCAGAGCTTCCATGTCAGCCAAACCAGAGGCCTGGAGAGTGGGTCAGACTCTTCTCCTCCAAGCTTAGAGGCGAAGGATGGAAAAATAGGGCTTGTTTTCCCCCCTTCATCCTGCCAGGCCTTTTAAGACACGGACAGTCCTGCAGCTCGTCCTTCAGGTCTGCTGGGCTTTGCGGAGGAGGCCGGGTCCCACCTCCAGCTCAGATAGCGCAAAAGACCCAATTTGCAACACGAGAGGTTCATTATTCTCCGTAAAACGATTGCGCAACCTTTTCTTTGCGCGGCCAATATTAATGCAAACAAATAGAGTGATTACACATGGTGCGGTCAGCCGGCAGTGGAGCAGCAGCTGAAACGATGCTTTAAGTGTTCTTGATAAAATCGCTGGGTTTTCGTTCATCCAGCCGGCCAAGCATGCGCCATTAGATCACCAGAAGTCCACTGAATGATCTCTTAACTTCAAATGCACTTGAGGTGCAAACCGCATGAAATTCAAGTGCAAAATCAAACAAACTAATAGAAAGTCCAACGGCGTAATGAGGGAACCGATACAGTGTTGATCTCTTCAATTTGTCCTAGCCGGGAAACTTCACTGGCAGCTTTAGAAATTCCTCTCAGGGCTCAAACGTCAGGCTTTTCCTGCCGCGTTCATAATATAACTCACCACCAGAACCAGGCGGGGAGATAATGATGATAATGCGTTTAAGTCCCAGGAATAGTGGGCCTTCAATAGGATCTGATGACCTCATTATTTCTCATTAGTCTCCCCGAGGCACCTAGATGAAGACTTTAAAGGTGGTCCAGAGGTTAATCCGGCAGGAAGAATGAACCCGCTCCCCTGTATCTGTTTCTGGAGCTGCTGGACAAGCTGCCGACTCGGCCAGTGATCAGTGTGTGAGCTTCTCCAGTGTCACAGATAGCCTTCGCCGTCCCAGATAGCCTTTTGCCAGATAACTGGACAGAAGGATGAATTTCTGTCATAGTGATCCCTTCCGGCCCACCTCGTTCGCTGATGACCTCTGACCCTGCGGCTTTGCCTCCCTGCATTCTAAATCCCGTGGAGCCGCATTGATGTGTCTTCCACCTCCTCCATCTCCCGCTTCTATTTAAAAAATTAGGCCTATTCTGTCATGCCAGACAGCAATGGAGTAACCCCCGAAAAGCCCCCAGTCCCCTGTGTTACACAAGCAATGCCCCTGATTGAACTCCTCAAATTAAATGTGGGAGTCATGGCAGAAAAACAATGTTTTTGGAACAAAAGCTCCCCCTAGTGAGTCAAATATGAAATGTTGGAGTAAAATATGTTACATAGAAGATAGATCTCCTTGAATCAAGTCAATCGGCAAAAAATTGGGACAACATTGGACCAACGGTGAGGAAGTTATGGCACTTTTTTAGCAAAAACAGCGACCCCCAATGAGAAACAATATGACATTTTAGAGTAAAACACAATCTATAATTCAAAATTATCATCAAGTCAAGTCATATGAACCAAATTTAGGATAAATCTGACCAACGGCTGAGAAATTATTGCTCGACAATTTTGGAGATAAAACTCCCCACTAATGGCAAAGACACGCAACTGACCTTTTTTCTACAATCAATCCAGTTGTTCCTCGTACTGGCATGACTTTTCCACAACTTTTTTTGGGGGGATATCACAAAGTTTTCCCACATCTGGTGGATCGATTAACCACATCTGAAACAGAAACCAACCAATCGTCGTGTTTAGATGCAAAAAAACGTCTCAAAACGCAAGTTCGCTGCAAGAATACAGTATTTCAGTATTTCAGTATTTCAGTATTTGGTACATCTGTGTTGCTCTTATTTACAGTCAATAAGAGAGGATTGCACAACCACCCCGCTGCTTCAGAGCGCTGCCAGCTGTTCTGGTTTGGAGCTTGAAGTCTGTCAGGTGATGACAGGCCTGCGGAGAATGAAGGCAGAAAGACAGTTTGGCGCTTTGCAATTAGGTGGGTGATTTATTAGTCGGCTGCTTGTATCAAACCCAAGATTTGAGTTTCACCCAGGAAGAAGAGAGGGGACAAGAGAGATGAAATGAAAGGCACGGCTAAATAATAATCTTCACTTTATTTGGCTTTATGTGGCTTTTCTTGGACTCACTCCACTCCAGCGTCCCTAATATAGATACAAATATTGGCCAAGTGAGGTAAACACTGCAAAACAATTGATGTAATTACATACAAATGATGTACAAAATGTATTTAAGGGGTTGTGATTTATGTGAGGCTGAGCGTCTCTGCAGAATCTTCTGAATGTGGATTACAGCTCGATTGTTGTGGTTTTATCTCCAGCCATATCTGATCAGAGTGTGTGTGTGTGCGTGTGTGTGTGTGTGTGTGCATGTGTGTGTGTGCGTGTGCGAGGTTTGTTTAGACTGGTCGGGAAAGCGTGAGACCAGAGCGAGTGGGCAGAGGCCATACTTTAGGGTTCAAAGTGAAGCGGGGAGGGACCCCCTCGTTTTGGAGGAATGTCGTGGAGGAGGGCCTGATGGTTAGCTGGAGATGGTGTAATTAAGGGGTGGGATTGTGAGAACCTACCCTTCCCCGGGCTTTGCAAGGGTCACAGATAAAAGAGCAATCCTCGGCCTCCGTTGCTCTCACATGTGGTGAGATGGCAGTTTTAAGCGCGTCGGCGCTCGCGCTGAGTCACCGGTGATTAGACGCAATGGTCATGTGGGGGAGCGGATGACACCGTCTTCCAGGGGATGTCTAGGGGACATGCAGGAGGAGACCCTGGCTGTAGGTCATACACTGTGTCCCCCCCCCCCGGCAGAGAGAGCCCACGGGGCAACGGGGCCCACATAGAGCTTCTGAGGAGCGTCATAAATTAGACAGCTCTGGAAGGTTCCTTCTAATCATGCGGCCTGTGTGTCGCCCTGCTGGTGTGGTTGTAGTAATTTGGCCTCGCTTGATGTGCTATTTGCAGAGTAGAAGCTTGATGACACATCACTCAGATTTTTCTTTTCCTTTGTAAATGCGGCACTGAGTAGGCGTAAGGGGTGGTGGTGGTGGTGGTGGTGGTGGGGGGGCATTGGGGGGTCGGGGGTAAGTGTACTGTTCTGGTTGCTGACAAAGGGACCGTTTACACAACAATGGTTTTGGTGTGAGTTTGTCAACTTTGAGACGTTTGTTGGCGTGACAGCAGAGTTTCCGGAAAACGCAAACATTTGAAAACAGATCCGGATTGCGATCCTTTTCAAACGCCACTGTTTCTGTTCGCATGGACACGAGATAAGATAAGACTTCATTAAACCCAAGGGGGACAATGTCCCCGACAGGGAGGGTTTATCCCCTCAAACAGCCCCCAATCCCCTGCGTTACACAATCAATCCCCCTGATGGAGCTCCTCAAATCACATGTGACTCATTAATAATCTCAGACGGTTCATATTAACTCAACCTCACTATTTATAAAACAAGACAGATGTCCTTTCATAGGAGCTAAATTGGGACATAATTGGACTGATGGTTCTGATATGGAAGTAACAGATGAGAAACTGGGTTTTCCACGAAAACCTTCCCCCCAATGTGAGAAATATGAACTATTATATCTAAATAAAGTAGAGATATATTTAACTTTGTCACATGAACCACCTGCAGCTCAATGTGACAAAAACAAAGCAGCTGGTTCTGGATCTGAGGAGGTCCGGGACAACGGTGACCCCTGTTTCCATTCATGGGGTCATTCAGGACATTGTTGAGACTTCTGGGTCTGCTCATAGACAATAAACTGGACTGAGCAAGAATCACCGAAGCCCTTCAGAACAAAAGCCCGAGCCGTCTCCGCCTTCTGAGGAGGATCAGGTTCTTAACCATCTGCAGAACGATGCTGAGGATCTTGGAGCTGGACTCTCTGGAGGTGGTGTTAGAGAGGAGGATGCTGGGTAAGCTGCACAGCATCCTGGATATGTTTCACTACCAACTCCAGGAAGTTCTGTTCCAACATCAGAGCATTCGGAGCAGAAGACTGGTACCACCGAGACGCACCACAAAAATCAACTCCTGTCAATCAAACTCTAGAACTCCTCCCTCTGAGAGAGACTTTAAATTCAAAGCGGAGTCTGAGACTGTTTTTTTGACTAATTCGTCTTTTTAAACTAAACATATAATAATAGAATAATTAGAGTCTTATAGTCTTATATTATAAAAATCCTACATTGTTACATACGTTGCTTATATAAATATTTTTACTTGTTTCGTATTCATATTCTCCTTCCACTCTAACATTTTTGTTGTCAAGGAGAATTTGTAGCAAACCAATTTCCCGCTGGGCATCAAGAAAGTATTTGTGATTCTGAAACAAGATATTTCTCCCCGTCCAGAGTAATGTGAGGCAATTTTGACATAATCGGACATATTGCTGGGAAGTAACGGTTAAAAATCTGTGTGGTTTTTTATTCCAAAGAGAGTGAAATGTGAACAATTATAATAAGATATGACACATGTAAGTTATGTCTCCTTGAGGCGGATCACATGAGGTCGATTCGAACTAAATCCAATCAAAGGTGAAGAAGTTTTGTCAGAAAAACAGGCTTTTTGTAAAATGAAGCATTTTTACATAATTAAACACGTGTTTGTGAGGTAATACACAATTTTTATTTTTATGCAAAAGTGCGGCCGTAGTGGGTAAAAATGATCAATTATTGTAAATATGATATATATGTATATATATATATTTAGGATAGATCTACTCGAGTCGATTCATATGCATCAAATTTGGACTAAATCGCATTTACGTTTGAGAAATTATGCAACGAAAACCTTTGGAGATAAAGCTCCCCCTAGTGTTAGAAATATCCAACCAACCTTTCCCAAAATCGCCTCAGTTCTTCCTCGCACCAAGGTCTATGCTGGTATTACGTTTGAAAATTATCCGTTAGATAGTTTTTGAGTTATCGTGTTAACAAGAAGGAACCGCTGCAGACGCATGCGACTTTTGAAAAAGTACACCGCCCCCTGCTGGTCAGGCATGGATTTGCTACAACAGCATAATACATGCTTTAACTGGAACTCGTGTGCTTTGTTTTTTTTGTCGATTGCTATCACAACGTTGTCATACGATACAAGGAAAACTGTTCAGCGAGGCGGCGCAGAGTTGTTGCAGTCATCCATTTATATCGTTGCCAAATAGCGTAAATGGTTGACACAGCTGGCCAGTGTTGTGATCATGAGCCGTCATGCACGCTTAAATTAAAACCTGACTTCCCTGTGATCCTCCGTTATGGAACAGTTGGAGCGGTACGTGTTGATAAGACGGCCTGATGGGATGTATTCTCCCTGTTGCACACCGTTAGTTGAAAACATGTGAGCTCGTGTGTTTGAGTCCAGACGGCGGTTCTGATCGTTGCTCCTCCTCCTCCTACCTGCTTTTGTGTTTTGATGGCGTCTGTTTTTCTCACTCTGAACGCCAGACATGAAGATGAAGGAAAAACAAGCTCTCAGAAATACATTTTAAGCCCCAGAGAGGAAAGATTCACAAGGTATCAGTGGCTTTTTTTTTTCCTGCGGGTGAGACCACCTTTTCCTTTCAAGAAGCCCCTCATCCAAACCCCTCAGCTTTCCATCAACTCCAGATGAGAGAGTCTCTCCGGCGCTGATGAGTCTCCTCTCTTCTCCTCTTTTTCCTCCAGGGTGCAGGATAGAGAACTGCGAGTCCTGCTTCAGCAAAGACTTCTGCACCAAATGCAAGTCGGGTTTTTACCTGCACAAAGGGCGATGCTTTGACAGGTGCCCCGAGGGCTTCGCCCCGCTGGAGGAAACCATGGAGTGTGGAGGTATGTGGAAGTGGAACCATGCACACAACAACACCGAGAAAGTTTACAAACTTGTCTTTTACTTATCCCCTTTAGACAATAACCTACATGATCTGAGCCAAAAATGATTTTTTTATGCTAATTGCAAATGTTCAGTGTAGTTAATTGATCAAAAACCCAATATTATTGAATGACGTCATTATTTCTGCAAATAAGCGCATGTGTTCAATTCAAAACATTGTGACCAAATGATATATTTTCACCTTAAAACTATATATATATCTATATATATATATATATAAAAACATTGAAATACATGTGTAAAATCAGAAATTCCTACTTCAATATTTTTTCCTCGTTCTACATAAGAAATCACAATGTGCAATAAATTCACAAACAGCACACGTTTACAATATTCAACATTGGAGGAGGGGTCCAGGGACCCCCACCACATGCCATTGCGCTGGAACCTTAACATGTCCTCTACCTCATTTTTAGGAAAAAACTGCAGGAACCACTTTCCGTTTTATAGTGATAGACCAGAAAAAGCCCAATTTCCGATAAAGCGCTACAGCAACCTAGTTGAGGCAAATATCCTCCAAATTTCAAGTTGTACACAATTATCTGCATCTTCTCCCGGACAGGGAACCGAGCAGTCCATTTGAGACCACACACAAAGAGGTTATAGGACCCCAGTAAAGCTCGTTCACCCCGTATTAAGGCTTGACCCGGGATCTTCCAGTTGCCTCTAAATTGCCCTCTGTGTGGTTTTGTTTCCGCGTGTCTCCGCAGAAGGCTGCGAGGTGGGCCAGTGGAGCGAGTGGGGAGCGTGCACCAGGAGAAACAAAACCTGCGGGTATAAGTGGGGTCTGGAGACCCGGACGCGACACATTGTAAAGAAACCGCCCAAGGACACGATACCCTGTCCCACCATCGCCGAGTCCAGGATGTGCAAAATGGCCATGAGGCACTGCAGGAGAAGTAAGGATGTTTTATCCAGCCGTAATGTTAATGTGTGCGAGAGAGCGACTCTTGTCAGTGGGTCCAAACTTCATCCACGTTCACGTCACACCGCTCTGGTGACTATTAAAGAAAAACATGGCGCTCATCCCTCAGGAGAACTCTTTCCACCTGTTTCATGTAAACCTTCGTACCTTCCACTCAACCTTGTGTTTTTTTTTTTTTTGCCGTCTGTTTTGAAGGTGGCGTTCCCATGCATGAAATATCGGTATTTTTCCACAGCGCTCCAGCCAGCTCTTTTTTCTGAGGTATATTTTTCCCCCTACTCCCTTCCTCTCCTCCGTGGAATTCTTCAAAGTATGAACTTCAGGTTTCCTCAATGGCCGTCTCTGTTTCCTCCCGTCAGCCTGAGAGATATTTGCGGTACACACAGCGTGTATGTCAGCCCATTAAAAGTGAAAAGTCAAATCTGGAATTTCTCCGTGTGTGAATACAGCTAAGGGAAACATTTTTTTTTCCTCCAAAAAGTAAACCGTTTCTCTCAGACGGTCCAAAACACGCCATTTGGGTCGGGCGCGGAGGGGGAGGGGGGTGATGGCCTCCAGTTAGCAGTGCTTTTAAAATAAATGTCTTCTACTCTTACGTAGCCTACTTTTACGTCTCTTCTAAACTTTGGATTAGAAAAAAAAGGGCGAGTGTAAATATTTAATTTGCCAAATAAGGAAGCAATTACAGTGGCAGATAATCATCCGGGCTGTCAGAAAAAAAAAAAAAGGAAAAAAGGGAAAACATTGTTTAACAGAAGGAGAAAATATATTCTAACCTCCAGCATTTTTTCTCCGGTTCTGGCCCTGGAGTGTCGAGTGGGAGGAGTCATTAAGCGAAGTGGTGAAAGAGTAAATAAACTCGAAGTAAACCCCGGGTAGTTTCTCGTATTTCAACACGCGGCGAGTTCAGGCGCGGCTCTCCGGGCTGGAAACTGTGATTCCATGACACGTTTTGGTTCCTGAAGCTCTGTCCTACTTGTCAGGGGGATTCGGTCCCACCCCCCACCAGCCCACTCATGACTTCGTCGTGCCTGCTTGACCTTTTCCAAAAAGAACTTTACGACCCCCTTTAATTAAAAATTGGCATTGTTGTGCCCGGTTACCGCCGGTAATTATCCCATGCGTGACGCCACTAATGGGAAATTGTTGTGAGGTGTAAACTGAGTGCATAGCAGGACCATTCTTCTTCAGAACCTTTAGAAAGTCCCAGTGGACTCCCCGTGTCCATCTCACTTAAGGCTACCGTTCCTCAGAGATGCTGCCTCCACAGGCCTCTCGGTACACTTCCCCGTCCAGACACTGAGTTATGCCTCTGAGGAGGATCCCTGGCCTCAGCTGTGTGTAAAAGAGTCACAAACTCGCTGCAGAGGCCCGTTTAATAAAGGCTTAGGCATGTGTTGTTAATTCCCGTCCCGCTGGACCGTGAGTGAAAAGAAAAATCTAAAAAAAATCACTTGGCAAGAAGCAGGGAAATGCAAAACTCCTCAGTTTAAATAAATAGGAAGTAAAAAAAACGACATGTTTGCAGCTGAAGTTGAACATGAGGAGATCCGGCGCCGGTCAGTGGTGATAGTCCAATGAGAAGGAGAAGGTTAACCCTCACCTTCTTACTGCCCTCCAGAAAAATAACTAATCTGTAAAAAAACAAACAAAAAACAAAACAAAAGTGAAAATAAGATGAAAAACATGTTTATCTTATCATGATCTTTAATTATCCACCAGAAATGTAGCTGAAGTCAAGTAAGGTCATTTAAAAAACAAACATTACCCTCTTGACATAAAACAAATATTTTTCCCTAAACATGTGTGCATATATTATCTTGCTCCGCCCCCTTTTGCCACATTAGCAGCCTGAGTCTCCTTCTGTAGTCTGTGATGAGGTCTGAGAACAAAAGGAGAAGATCTGAGAACATTCCTCCACACAGAACCTCTCCACCTCCTTCAGGTTCTGAGGTCCACGCTGGTGGACTCTCCTCTGCAGCACATCCCACAGATGTTCTGGTGGGTTTGGGTCAGGTGACTGGGATAGTCATGTGACCTCTGAACCATTCTTGGGTTGATGTTGAGGTGATCTTCAGATCATTGTTCTGCTGGAAGGTCCAACCACGACCCACTTTAAGGTTCCTGACAGGCTTTTAGGTCTTCATCCAGTATCTGCTGGTGTTTGGTGGAGTCCATGGAACCACGTCTTTAACAAGATGTCCATATTTATGGGAATACTTAGAATTAAAGATAATCTTTTTACTGATTTATCTGATCACCCTGGCTTGTATTTCTGCATATCTACGTAAATTACTCTGGACGTCACCGACGGATCCCTGTCGGTGATATATAAAAAGAAATCTTTTTAATATATTGTTATCTCTCGGTGAGGACATTAAAGGGGTTTTAATCTTTCAGATACACGGATGAACCGATATTCCAAAAGTTTCTTTAAATGACTAGAAAAAAGAAAAGTCATATTTTTAAATAATGATAATAATGAAGTATTAGTGTATAAGAATATGTGGGAGATCGTCCCTGGAGGAATGAATAAAATCATGTGCTGCATGCGTAGCATTGCACCCTGGAGATGGTAATTCGGACCTCTCTCCTCCGGATGGTTCTGTAGAGACAACAAATGAAAAGGGTTTTATTAATAGCTGCCCCGGCCGGCACTGGCATTATTGACGGACTGAGTTCCCGCCTCTCCCCGTCTTGTGTTTGGCGGGGCAGGAGGGCAAAGGTGAGGATCAGAGCAGCGCCTGGCTGCTCCATATTGATGCCATTAAGGAATTCCCTACAGAGATTTCCCAGCAGCCCCTGTCATCAGATTCACTGGTTTACAAACAGACGTGTCAGCCAATTTTCCGATGTTTTTTTTCGCTTCTTCTCAATGCATCCCTCCCCCGCTTTTTTTTTTTCTCCCTCTTTTTCCCAAACGACCTGCTCTGATCGTCGCTTCGGCCGCGCCGCCGACATCAGGTGTTGAGTAAACTAAATGTTAAAGCTCTTGAGACTCACACTCTTAGTGTAATCCTCTGATTTGAGAGTTAAGCGGGAGTAAATTCCACACACAAACACAAGAGAGCAGCTTGGGCTCATTTTCAACAAATCGGCTTTCAGATTCTCAGACGCACAAAAGTCTTAATGGCGGCCGGATGGACGGACGTTGGTGCAGCTCTTCTTCCTTGATTCGTAGCTAAAAAGAGTTCTGCTCAAGCAAGAAAATCTGTTTTAGAAAACTAGGCCTATTCTCTGATCCTCCACAGCAAGGGTATATGCCCGAAAAGTCCCCTACCCTCCTGCGTTGTGCAAGCAATCCCCCTGATTGAACTCAAACTATGTAAACAATAAAAATCTGGCCAAATTTGGACTCAAGCGAACCAATGATGAGGAAGTTATGTCGGAAAACCTGTGTTCTTGTAAAAACCTCATCCCAGTGAGTAAAAAATAATAAAAACCTTAATTCGGCTCATATACATCAAATTTGTAACGATTCGGATCAACAGTTGCGAAATTTGGACCGGAAAATTCAAGTCGGAACTCACGATCTTACCCAAAATCAATCCTGTTCTTCCTCACGCTATGGTCTTTGTGGGGATATAGTCTGAAATTGATCCATTTTCGAGTTATGGCGCTAACACGGTGGCGACGGCGGAGACGAAGATTCCAAAATATCTGCGACTTTTCGGGAATATAATGAAGTGTCGATCCTATTAGTTCAGAGAAAACTTAGTGCACTTGAGATAATTCTTTAGCTGTTTCTACGAGGAAAGAGGAAAGCAGCCAGAGGCAGAGAGAAGAAGGATGAGCAGGAGTACATAGCGATGACCTTTGACCTTTTGATTATCCACCTGTACTTGGAGAGCTGAGGGCCTTTGTGGGAGTATCGATCCCCGTTCATGTAACCAGAGAAACCTCTCTGCTGCAGAGATCAGCCCGGGCCAGTCCTTCCATCCCATCATTCTCCGGACTTCTTGGATCCCGGCACCACTAATAATGTCCGTCATTGCTTCTGAGTGCAGTTTGTGTTTATCCTGTAACCGTGATAACTTCAGCCCGCGGCCACGTCGCCCGCTCTCTTCACTCCATCATCAGTTTAATTCGTTTGGAAAAAACAGGTTTTGTTACAATTTTATTTTTCGCGGATTGAGAATAAAACTCGCCTAGATCCAGTTCACCACTTCATTACTTCTCCGCGTGACGTCTGAAAGCCCCTCGAGGTCTTTATCTGTCTTTAAGAGCGGCGGACGTGACGGAGAGGTGGGCCCTTGTTTGATTTAGCCCACAAGCACCTACAGTCTAGGCCAGCGACCAAAGCGTTCCCAGATCTACCCTGGATCAACCAAAACCCATGTGGATTCGGTTGAGCGATGGGATTTTCGCCAGTTCTGTCTGAGGCCAGTCTGGATCTGCGGGGAATCTACTGTGTTGTGGACCTCCTGGTCCTCAGCGTCTGCGAACCATCTGCTTCTGACTTTGCTTCTGTAAACTGTTGGACTCGGCGACTGTGATTGCCTCAAAATCCGCTCAGGAGGAAACTTAACCACCTTTTCTGCAACGTCTGAGACCCCAAACAATTGGGGTCTCTGGCTGAAGCGAGCGGTTGCGTGTATGCATAAGAGAGCGTGTCACACCATTTTGATGTTTATACTCGCCGAGCCAAGGGGGTTTAAGCTCTGGCGAAAGATGCCATTCACTTCTGAGCATTTTTAGTTACGCGCCGTGTACGATCACATCTGAGTCTGGGCTGTGTTTGCCTTGGAAACCTGACATCCAAATACAATTCTGGATGTGTTTTTGTCAGACTCAGCCGTCGTCCACCGGGCCAGCCTTTTTTCTTTTTTTTAAAAGAAAACCAGACGCTCACTTTTCAACTTGAGGCTTATTGATCGAACGTTTTCTCGTCTCGGCTGAGGATTTCATGGTGCGCTGTAGGCCGAGGAACAATCCAGCTCCGGATTGAAGCACAACTCAACCCGAAGCGTTCCAAATTCCCTTTTGGACTTCCCTTACAGAAAAACAAGTATACTTCGAGTTCATGTTTAATACTGGAGTAAAGTTTAAGTATGATTTCCAACGACGCTTAATGTGGAAAGTATGCCGCTATTAAAAATTGCCTACTCGTCTGAAAAGGTTTTGTAGTGGGACGCATCCTTAGCCAAAATGCAATGAAATGTGAAAAGGATTCAGAAGTTTTTGCTCTCAGAATCCTGCCGAGCAAGCAATAATCAACCAATATTTAAGACGGTGAAAAATTAGATTCAGCAAAGCTGGTCTTCATCTGAAGACAAAGTCTGTCCTCCTTTCAAAAGATAGTTCCACAACACGGTTGTAGAGGTCGTTTCAGTCAATATTCCATTGGTATGGAGGTCCTATTCTTCCAGTAAGTTTTAATTAGTTGAATATGAACGCTCAGAACTAGTAGAGGATATGAATGTAGCGCCTTCCTCATACGTGATACCGACCCAGGATGAGTCTATCAGAAGACCACGCCCAGGACTACCTACTGGTCGATTACAAGCAAGATAAATTTGACCTAGCCACACTAGATCAAAGTATGATTGGTTAATTCACCTGTCATTTTATAAGCAAACACAAAAAAAAGGCAAATGCCTTCTCTTCCTGGTGCCGAGGTCAAGTAGCCAAAAAGTGAGCAAGCTCTAACCATTTCTCTGCCCGGCAACGACAATCCCAACGATCTGATTGGATAACTCCGTTCTGATATTTTTTCAGGACGGTAACCATTTCTCTCTTCTGAAGCAAAACCTGAAACCATGAAAACACGAATGATTATAGTTATTCATTGAAAGAAATTAAACATGACATTTGAAATGCTGATATGTTTATAATAGAAGATCCTGAGGGTTCCCCGCTATTTAATCACCCGCCTCTGAGGAGGCACCCTGATGTGCTCCGGGAGGATATTTGGGTTGAGGGTCTTGCTCAAGGACCCTTTGATATGTAGACTGCTGGCCCCGAACTAACGACACGCCAATCTTCTGGTTTGGACACGAGCGACCACAGGCATCTTGTTCATGACGCAAACCAATAGGAAGTATTTACATACTTATAGCCCACACTAACACTACTTCTACCACTACTACTACTACTACAAGTAAACTTTATATACTCTATACTAGTTAAAACACCGAATACAAGTATACTGTAAAGATACTTTGACTTTTCTGTACAAACCAATTGTACTTAAGTAATTGTGTCAAGTACATCTCTGGGAAGTACATAAAACTTGTACTGCAAAAAATACTTTCTTATCTTATACTAATAGCGCACTTGAATAAAACTTCCTCTGACTTTGTGCCAGTTTGCGCTCCTCTACGAGGAGTCGGGTCTTGAGGAAGCGGGAGTCGGCGCACAGATGACCAGTCCCACTCTGATTGCTGCCACAGTGGAATGGCGGATGATTAACGGCGATCCCCGGGGTGGTAATATCAAAGACAATCCGGATCAGTTCTTCTCGCCAGCGGGAGCGGCGTGAGGAGCGTTTTCCCAGACAAGAGGGAGGTTCTCACACCGGCCGCCGCCCTGTCATAGTGATCATGAGCCTCACACTGCCGCCTGTTGTGACCGGAGGAGCTTCGGCTTAATCTCCGTTTCATACGGCCGCTCCGTAGGAGCCGACACCGTAACGGCTGAGGAGGCCTCAGAAGGACCCGTTGTGAACGGCGGGGTCCACAACCTTCACGTATTCGATTCCACGCTACCAGAATCTGGCCGCGTGAAAAGAAAAGCAAAATCCCATTGTTTATTTCTTAATTCCGCACACTTGAATGAGAAACTGTAAATATGAGACTTGTGAAAGGCCCATCAACCTGTCACTGACTCGGCCCGGTCCACGGCATACCGATGCCATTGGCAGTCATGGTGAGGGCTGCGGTCGCGCTCACAAATTAGCACAAGCTCTCTTTCAGCTACTCCATATTTCCAAATATTTGCCACATATCTCCCCCTCCTCCATCTTTGTGCTGATGTTACATATCTCCTCCTAACTGGATGAAAACGATTGACGGCGGCGGCGGACACGGCGGCCGGTGTTTTGAAGAAGCGATCAACTTCATGGCGATGTCGCCCAGCCAGCATTCGGGGGTTTATTTTCCCGCCTCTCCTGCGTCGCGGCCGCGCTTAATCTTCCATCGGAGGGAGAAAGTCATTAGCAGCAGTAGCAGTAGACTTCTCTTCTTCTGGGTACATACCTTATTGGGGTTGGAAGGGGGGGGGGGGATGATGATGATGATGATGTAGGGAGAAGGAGGATGTGGCAAGAGGAGGATAGAGGGGGGGGGGTCTCTGATTAACTTCCCACTAAGTGCCTCTGCTCTTTGACCAAAATAAATATGACTGCTGTCATTTTGTTAGCAACTGTCTTCAGAGAGCAATATTTGAAACACCCCATGATCCCGCTGGCTTTTATATGGAGAATCCATCGTCATACCACAGGCATGAGCCATAAACATGTGGAGGCCTTTCAAAGACGAGGGGGTGGAGGGATGGATGGAGGGAGGGAGGTGGAGGAGGAGGAGGAGGGGTCAGCGGCGCTCGCTGGGGCTCCATACTCCACATTATTGTCATCTGGTCTTTACCAAGCAGGAAGAGAGAGGAGGGGTGTGAGTCATTTTTTTTTATTTTTCACACTCTTTGCCCTAGATGAGTTGTGGTTTTTAGCTGGAGGGCTTCTCGCGGACTCGCGTCAGGCGTTTCGGACGCGGCGCTCCTCTTATTTGTTTGAATGGCTTTGTTGTTAGCAGGGGATGTAGATGTGTGTCGGGGGCTGACAAACGTAGACGCTTGTTTCTCGACGCATCAGAGGAGGATGTTGGCGCCGGATGAAAATAAATCCTCTTTGAAGATAAGTTACAAAAAAACAAAAAAAAACAGCCGATAGAACAGTTGAACATTTAATCGGCAAGATTTGTCAAAATGAGACCTGAGATTTAGATTCAGGACATTCTGAAAGGAGCTGATGTTTACGATTTTTATTCAATTTTATGTATTAGTTCAAATTTGTAAAATTATATTTTACGAATATTAGTAAATTTTGTGTCTCAGAATCAGCCAGTAATACAAAAAGAAATTGTTCACACCCCCTTTTCTTTTTTTTTTGGCAAGTTCACACCATATCATTCTTGTTTTGTTTTGTTTTGATTGTAATAAACACAATTTTATATGTAAACATATCTCCTTAATCACCTCATAACTTTGATTCACAAAGTTTCTATCTATCCAGCAGAGACACAGTTTTAGATTTAGAAGCATTACGACTTTGAAATATGATGACAGAGTAATATTTAAGCGTTTTTTTACGATGATATTTCTCTTCAAATTAGTTGGAAATACAAAAAATCTGAGCTTTAGAAAAGATGAAAGTCCTTATATCTTCCCAGTCCAGTAACTGTGTCTTACATCAGATGTAACAAGATCTAAAGATTAAACAAACACTCTTGGTAGGACTTTGAGTTTTCTGGAGTGTTCCTGGATCCCTTGCAGCGCTCAGAACCGGGCCGCTCAGAACCGGGCCGCTCCTCCGAGTGCGGCTCGCTGTGGCTTTGCCAAGGAGGAGGGGACACTGTTTTGGTCGCGAGCTTCCGTTCCCATCTTCTGGCAGAGGAAATGAAACATATGGGCTGACATCAACAGCCCCATCAAAAACAGACGTACACAAACATACAAAGTGGCAGCAAACAGGAGGGGGGAAGGCGGAGGAGTGGGAGGAGGTGGAGGAGGAGGAGGGGGGGGGGGGGGGGGGGGCGCGATACTGTACAGAAAGTAAATGGTTTCGTGTTTTCATGGTCCACAAACGGGAGCTATTTCCCCCCGCTGAGCAGGATATACTCGCCGCCGCGGCCGGGGGGCCGTAAAGCACACCTTCAGCGAATGTTTCCTCGGAGGGCGAGTTTGCTCCGTTTCGCCCTGTGAGTTTTTACAGCGCCGGAGACGCGGCCCACGTCTTTACAGGGATGGATGGAAACAGCTTGTGATGAGACCTTTGAAGTGGACCTTGACTCGTATATGAGCCTCTTTGTTATGGGGGGTCTTTTATCACATATCCCCAAAAGCACTGGATAGAGGTGTTCACTTTTAGCACGATGGTGTGAGATGATTTGCTTCGGATCGCGTTTGGAGATTTTTTTTTCCCTCATTGACGTCAATGCAGTGATGTAAAAGTGTTTACGTAAAAAAATAAAAAATAAAAACTTCTCCAGCCGCTTTAATACATTTCAGTAGTTGTAGTGCGGATTTGGAGAAATGTAGTTTGAGATGCTCTTCGTCTCTATCAAACTCCACCTCTCAAGGAAAAAACAACAACATTCATTTGTTCTCACGTCAACAAAAACAACTAAAGTGTAAAAAACTCAATAATTCAATAATTAATTCTGATCAAAATCTCTTGATTGAAGCTACAATCCCAGAACAAGGAACATTTCACTGAGATATAAGGATCTTGTCTTCAGGAAGTTGTGCACCTTGTTCGGTCAAAGACTCTTGAAATCATCTCTACAGCTCGGACAGAAGAGGATATTTCTTTTAAAAATGCTTAAATATTCCTCTCACCTCTTATTTCAAAGTCGTGCTGATCTTAAATCTGGAACTGGAACCGGTTGAGGTTTCTCGTTCTCCTCATCTAACCTGAGCTCCTCGCGTCTTTTCCCCTCCGTTCTTCCTTCTAGACCTCAAGTTCAGACTTTTTCCCCCCGTGCTACACCAAATAGCCAAAACAGTATAACCACAGGCCTAATATTGTTTACATCCCCCTTTTTAGGTCAAACAGATCTTACCCGGCGACTCATCGAGACCTCTGAGGTTTGGAAGCGGGACTTTTGCAGCGGATCGATTAAGTCCTCTAATTTTAGAGATCCTAATTCAGATCTCTCTTTCTGGTCAGGTCTTTTTTTTTTTTTGCCCTTTTTGAAACTTTGCAGCTTTTGGTTAATCTCCTCATGTTCAGATTACTGGGATTTTACCGTGTTCTGACAACTTTCTCTCAGAACCACCTCTAACTTTTTAGGCAACAAGCCTTTGCTTGAACCATGGGCGCCCAGGACCCTGGTACCAGTTCCCCACTTGTCCTCAAGTAGACCACTTTGGTTGATTATAAGCACTGCAGACCCATAATACCGAATAAGATATGCAGTTTTGGGGAAGCTGTGACCCAGTCAGGTCACATAGACTTGGGTCCAATACGACAAATGTTCACTTGCTGCTTAACGCACTGACAGGAGCCTTCACGGCAGAATAACGTTATTGGCTCCACCTGTCAGTGGTTACAATCTTATGGCTCATTGGTGTATACGGTCCCCACATTCTTCATCCTCCACATCTAACCCACAGCTGAAGAATCCCCGCGCACACACATCCAAGGCAGCCCGAGTGTGTGACACGCAGAGTGTGTGACACACATGTAAGAGACACCGACCAAACAATAAAAGAGACCTCACAGGATGAAGAAGTCCCCACTTCATCCCCCTCTTTTCTTTTTTTTTTTTTTTTTCTGGCCTTGTTTCCGTTCCCTTTTCCTGTCTCCCTGCTCGAATTGCACTCTCTCACTCGCGCGTCGACGCGAGTGTCGCAGAGGAGGATGTGTTCGCGTGGCCTACGTTGTTGGAGATAGCGGCGGGTGTACCAGGGGGTCTGGCTGGAGGAGAAACGGAGGGCGAGGAGTCGAATGGGGGAGCCTGAAAACATCTGGCCCACAGTTCCACCGGCTCAGCCGCAAGAGTCTCCTCTCCCCTCAGATTAGGAGTGGGGGCTTCTTGCCCACTCTTGTCCATGAGCATGGACCTAGTGGAGAGACACGACAAAGCAGCATGTGTGTGTGTGTGTGTGTGTGTGTGTGTGTGTGTGTGTGTGTGTGTGTGTGTTTGTAACAGACATTAGGCTGGTAAGAAGATGCCGGGGTCAGCTCACCGTGAGCTGCAGAGGATATTGGACTTAGAATACTGAGTATTGAGTTGATGAAATGGAATATTACACTCAGAACATTTGAGACAGTATGACCCGTTCGTGCGTAATGAGAGGAGGTCAGGGTTCTGAAGGCCCGGGGAAAGAAGCAGTTTGGGCTCCTGAGGTAGTGACCAGCTAGGTTGCAGGAAAAGCTCTGGTTTGGAGCCAGTAGCCGGACACCTAGCTGTAAAACCCCCCCTGACTTAATATCACCTTATAAATTGATATGACACCAACGGCTGAAGGGCGTGTCCGGCCCTCCGGTGGCGGGCGTCTGTCGTCGGGCGCTGACAGGTAGCGCTCAGCCGGTTTATTGGAGGTTTTCGGCTGCAAACAGCTGCAGATGCTGCTGTAAATGATGATGATGAGAGCAATGAGAGTCACCCCAAACTGTAAAGTTGTATGTTTAAAGATGCAGAGACGGGCCGTGTGGAGTCATGGGTAGCTGCAGAAGCTGGCGGTAATTGTCTGTGGCTTCGACACTAAGAGCAACACTTTCCACATTAAACTTCGCCGTTTGAGACGTTACTAACAGAAAAGCGTTCAGAGCGGCGGCTTTGATGCAGACAACCCAACGAAACATATGCTCCTGAAAATAAGCCCATCGCACGCCTGACTGACTGTCGCCCTTTAAATCCTTCATCGAATACCGGAACGCCACGGATTCACACATTTTGTGAAAAAAACAAAAAATTTAAAAATCAAAAGTGGAAAAAGTAGGAACATTCTTTACTTATTAGATGTAGACCTGCTTATGTTTCAAAAAGGCTGCTGAAAGAAGATGTATTCAATCAACTCAGAAAGTAGAGAGACTCTGAAATGTACCAAGATGTGAAAACTCAAATTAGAAAATTAGCTGTCGGCCTAATGAGTAAAATAATAAATAATTAAATTCCAGAAAAGTGGGCGATATTACGAAATCACTATCGCCGCTGCTGCTGCCGCAGATTCTTCGTGTAAACGCGATAACTCAAATGGATAATTTTTCATAGCCACATACAGCTTAGCGTGAGGAAGAACAGGATTGATTTTGGGAAAGATCGGTTGTATATTTTTAACATTAAGGGGCGTTTAACCTCCAAAGTTTTTTAGGCAATATTATAGAACAGTTGGTCGGATTAAGTCAAAATCTTTTGCAAATCAATCGACTCGATGAGATACGCTTGGTTTGCGACATATTTTCCTCTAATAATTCATATTTTAGTCAATAGGGGGATCTTTTTATTAAAAACACTGATTTTCAGCTATAACTTTCTAACTGTTTTTCAGATTTAGTCAATTTTTTGGTGAATATAAGATAAAATGAACTTCAACTCAATCAGATTTATCCTGTAAATATCATATTTTACTTTATTACTTTATATTTTAGTCACTAGGGGGAGTTTTTTTCAATGAAAAACACTGTTTTCCGGATACAGTTTTGTAACCATTAGTCTGACTTAGTCCAACTTATATCATATTTTACACCAATAGTTCATATTTTACTTACTAGTTGGAGCTTGTCTTTTAAATTTTAACGAAAAACATTGTTTTTCGGACATAACTTTTTAACATCTCAGGCGATTGAGGACTTTTTCTGGGATACACCTTGAGCCTCATTGGGTTTAACATTTGCGCCTCAAACGCATCATATTCAAGATTTTGAGTATTCTGTCAGAGGAAAAAAAAAAAAATCCATTCCAGAGAATATGTCATGATAAAACTCCACAGAAAGTCTGCAGGCAGGATTGAGCGGTGGCTGTAATGAAACTCGACCGGTTGCAGGTACCGGATCAAACGTAAACGCTCCGTCCCGCTGGGCGGCGAGGTTCAGGACCGTGACCCCCGACAGGCCCGGAGACATTTCCCTCAGATTAGTGGGAGCTTAAATCTCCCCTTGATTTGATTTGTTTGTCCTTCCTCTGCTGCATCTCTGACACATGCTGCTGCCTTCCGGAGCGCACCGAACCGGACCTCGCTGAGGTGAGACCCTGAAACGACCGTTGAAATTGCACTGTAATCATACAGAGCTAAGAACAACAAGATAAATGCCTGCCATGTGCCTCCCAGGGCTTCTGTCAGTGTTTGAGCGAGCTGAAGGTGGATTATTGACCGGAGTGGGAGCGAGCGGAGCCCCGGTTTGGAGGAGCTGAGCGGTGCTGGACTCTTATTGCCAGCGCCTGCGATCGGATCTGTCAGAGCCACTCAGCTGTCTGTCTGTCTCTGTCTGACAAGTGTTTGATGCAGCCCAGGCCTTAGAGAGGATCAGGCCCTTCCTGAATTGGCTCTACCTCTCTCTGAGCAACGGGAGCTGCGCGAACATCAAACACAGCCGGCCCCCACCTTTCTTCCGCTGTGAACTAACGGACTATTTTTATCGAAAAATTTGAGCAGTCTGTCGGATCATCAGAGGAGACGGAGCGAACAGCAGCGCCCTTGGAGAGTTAGCCGAACAATCAAAGAAAACAAAAAGCACCGGTCGGACTTTATTCCCTCATCACTGCCCATTGCACGGGGATTGCGCCATGATCCTGATGGCCCCTGTCTCTGTTTTGGTGTCTAAGCCCGGCTGACTTAGCGTGGCTCCTCGCTAGTTAGGGTCTGGTTCTGGTAGGGGACAGTTGTGCGCCGTGTCCGAACACGTGCGGGATTTCCTCCCGGGGTTTCCCGGCTGAGAGACGGAGGGATAAAAGGACTTGTGCAGAAAATGAAATATAAAGCGGGAATCATGCTGGACAATTTCCTCCTATAACACCCCCCCCCTCGAAAAAAACCAAACATCCCCTGGTTCCTTCACGGCCGCAGAGAGCCGGCGGATGCAGTCCAGGCAGAATCAGGGAATGTGCACACACTCATGTGGGAGAACACAGTCGGAGATGGCGACTGTGCGGATCACACAGGGTTCTGGCTTAAAATAGCTGTAACAGCCTGGACCCCTTAGTTACAGTTGCTACGCCTGACAGACAGGCGGCTCCGATCCAGCATGAAGTTTACAGATGGAAGATGAAGCAGACTCATCAATTCATGAAATGACGAGTTATTAATTACAGGAAAAAACATCACAACTAAAAATAACTGCCGGAAGGTTTTTTTTTTACAAACGGATTTTGGTGCAATATTATTATCATTATATTATATCATAGTTTATAATATTATATCACGTAATATATATCCTGTAATATAGTTTATTATTTTATATTATGTATATTATATTATATAATATGTATAATATAATATATTATAATATTATATAATATAAGAAATTAAATATAATATATATATATATATATATATATATATATATATATATATATATATATATATATATAATACATATAATATTTTATCATATGGTACAGTTTGGTATAGTAAAGTGAAATATTAAAAAAATGTATATGTATATTATATTTATCATATTATTTAATGTAATATATATAATATAATAAATATATAATACAATATAGATGATATATTATAAAAAGTGTAATAATAATATATTTTATCATATTATAATATATATAATTTATTATAATATAATATTTTATTATATTATAATATTATAATATAATATAATATTATATTATAGTATATTACGTTGGACAGATGATGAATTTGAACTATGATTTATAACAAAGACATAAAAATAAAGGAACGGCGTTTCAGTCAGTGTGTTGTATTTCGACATCTTATTTATTTGTGGGATAAAATCAACATCAGAACTAGGAAACCATCCCGCCGTCCGTTTATGATGAAGCTTAGCAACATGTAAACATAAAAAATCAACATAGCAACATCATTAAATGAAATGAAGGCAGTCAATACAGTCGGGGCATTAGCCTCGGCTAAGCTAGCCTTTTCTTAGTATTATAACTTTGGCTGTTCCTTTAGGGGGCGCCACAGTGGATCTTCTTTTTCCATCTCCCCCGTCCTCTTCATCTTCCTCTGTCACATCCCTTTCTTCCACCAACAGTTAGACAGTTTCCCCCAGCACCCTGCTGGCTAAAAGTACCAGTGGTGGACATCATTGAACATCATTTCTTATCTTATCTTACTTTATTTTACCTTATCTTACTTTATCTTACCTTATCTTATCTTACCTTATCTTACTTTATCTTATCTTACCTCATCTTATCTTACCTTATCTTATCTTACCTTATCTTACATTATCTTATCTTACCTTATCTTATCTTATCTTATCTTATCTTACATTATCTTATCTTACATTATCTTACCTTATCTTACATTATCTTATCTTATTTTACTTTATCTTACCTTATCTTACTTTATCTTACCTTATCTTATCTTACCTTATCTTACTTTATCTTATCTTACCATATCTTATCTTACCTTATCTTATCTTATCTTACCATATCTTATCTTACCTTATCTTACATTATCTTATCTTATCTTACCTTATCTTATCTTACATTATCTTACCTTATCTTACTTTATCTTATCTTATCTTATCTTACCTTATCTTATCTTATCTTACCTTATCTTACTTTATCTTATCTTACCTTATCTTATCTTATCTTACCTTATCTTATCTTATCTTACCTTATCTTATCTTATCTTACCTCATCTTATCTTACCATATCTTATCTTACCTTATCTTACATTATCTTATCTTATCTTACCTTATCTTATCTTACATTATCTTACCTTATCTTACTTTATCTTATCTTATCTTATCTTACCTTATCTTATCTTATCTTACCTTATCTTACTTTATCTTATCTTACCTTATCTTATCTTATCTTACCTTATCTTATCTTACCTTATCTTACTTTATCTTATCTTACCTCATCTTATCTTACCTTATCTTATCTTACCTTATCTTACATTATCTTATCTTACCTTATCTTATCTTATCTTATCTTATCTTACATTATCTTATCTTACATTATCTTACCTTATCTTACATTATCTTATCTTATTTTACTTTATCTTACCTTATCTTACTTTATCTTACCTTATCTTATCTTACCTTATCTTACTTTATCTTATCTTACCATATCTTATCTTACCTTATCTTATCTTATCTTACCATATCTTATCTTACCTTATCTTACATTATCTTATCTTATCTTACCTTATCTTATCTTACATTATCTTACCTTATCTTACTTTATCTTATCTTATCTTATCTTACCTTATCTTATCTTATCTTACCTTATCTTACTTTATCTTATCTTACCTTATCTTATCTTACCTTATCTTATCTTATCTTACCTTATCTTATCTTATCTTATCTTGTTTTGTTCTTATATTATCTTATCTTTTCTTACTTTATCTTACTTTATCTTACCTTATCTTATCTTATCTTATTTTATCATATCTTATCTTAAATTATCTTATCTTACCTTATCTTATCTTAAATTATTTTACCTTATCTTACTTTATCTTACATTATCTTACCTTATCTTACATAATCTTACATTATCTTACCTTATCTTACCTTATCTTACATTATTTTACATTATCTTACCTTATTTTACTTTATCTTATCTTATCTTACCTTATCTTACCTTATCTTATCTTATCTTACCTTATCTTATCTTGTTTTGTTCTTATATTATCTTATCTTTTCTTACTTTATCTTACTTTATCTTACCTTATCTTATCTTATCTTATTTTATCATATCTTAACTTACATTATTTTATCTTACCTTATCTTATCTTACATTATTTTACCTTATCTTACTTTATCTTACATTATCTTACATTATCTTACCTTATCTTACATTATCTTACATTATCTTATCTTATCTTACCTTATCTTACCTTATCTTACATTATCTTACATTATCTTATCTTATCTTATCTTATCTTACCTTATCTTATCTTATCTTATCATATTTTATCGTATCTTATCTTACTTTATCTTACTTTATCTTACCTTATCTCATCTTATCTTTCCTTATTTTATTTTATTTTATTTTCTAATCGTACGGTGGTCGGTGCTTAGCGAAGCGTCGAGTTTTATCCAACTATTAAATCGTACATATAATTGATTTTCTACAGAAGGAGTTTTTTATTGATCTGCTAAAATAATCGGGATACAAATTAAATGCAGATGTTTCATTTTTATCTCAAAATTTGACGTCACTCATCCGGCCGAGGGGCGCAGAAAGCCCCCCAGTCTTATGGCACCTGGTGGTACGCCTCCCCACGGCAATGTTAACAACCATTTAATCCCGCTCCATGAGGTGGGGGGTGGATTACTGGTGAAAACCAGAACCAGACTCACATTCTGCTCTGGGACTTCCTCACATCATCAGATGAAGAATAACTGTCACAAATATTTGCCGGGTCGTGATGTGAAGAGGTCAACTCCTCCGCAGAATGTGTTTCACCCCCCCCTGTTTTGATCCACTGTCAGCAGGAGGGGGGCTTTTAGCAGTACACAGTTAATCCAGGCGGAGGGTAGGGGGGGGGGGCTGGTTTACACAGAGAGGCAGAGATTGGTGGGGTCTTCTGGAGTCGGTGTGTCTCATCCTATCAGTCAGAAGATGGGAAAGTCTGATCTGCTGGGAAAAAGACTGTAGAAGTAAACTCAACTCAACAAGTCCAGCTTTTACCTTCTAAAGCGAAGTATTGAGCTCCGGTGGGCCGGCGCTGGTCCATCAGAGCCGAGATGTAAATAGAGATGAGGGTTATGTCAGGGCGGGCTGGCGAAGGGAAGAGGAGCTTGTTATCGAAGACGGAGTCGAACAAACGCTGTATCGCGTGTGATTGATTTCGTCATCTACATCGCAACGCACTTATCGGAAACCGAGACGGATGACTCTCATAACTCCGCGAGACACTTCCTGTTTCGGATCCACAGCTTGTAGGAATTATACGAGGGATCAAAGCTTTCATGGAGAAGACCTCATCCTGATATGGAGGACGTGGAAATCAAAGTGGACTGCTCTGGCTCCACTCTATCTCCCCAGCGCAGACCCAAACGCTCACATCTGTATTAATTTCCGACTGCGAGGGATGAATTCTGCTACCGTACGGACCCGGAAGGTTCCCCCGATCTCTGAATCTGCGGCCGCACTCACAAACCCCTCCCTGGTGTCTGAGGCTATCTTCAGCCTCGCTCTGCCTCGCCCACATGCCCACGACAAATAGAAAAACAAACACAGCCACACCGGTGGCAGGCCTGCAGGAGCTCCCTTTGATAAGTGCTGGGCTTTATATTTTTCTCATCAGAAATGAAACACAACATTAAGCCATTCATTAAAGTCAACTAAAGCTAATTATCCCTCATTTACCCAAGTGGCCCTGGGGCAGGAGAGCCCCATATACTTAGGCCCAGATGTGTCGATGAGTCAGTCGGGAGATAGCAGACCGCAGAGGGGGCTGCTCACTTCTCTCTGAGTCCTGCGGTTTCAAGGCACATCGGACCCAGCAGGCCCGTCCTGATGCCTGTTTACTGCCTTGTGCTGGTTTCTCTGAGCTGCTGCAGAACGGCAAAGTTCAATTTAGCGGAACAAAAAAGTCACTTTTTGTCCGTTATACGACTTCATTCAAGTCTGATGAATGATCCGTGGCAGAGCGGACCTCAATATCTGGTACCGTCTCCGGTACCGGTTTGGCAGGGACCGGTTCTAACACCGGGCCTTCATTCAAACACGACTGCCCCGGTGCAGCGGGGGGGGGGTTTTCGCATCCCCGCTTCAAAGCTACACTTCAAGTTTGTACATTTGGCAGGCTGGAATGGTAGTGGGGAAATGGTAAGAGTTGGCAGGAAGTCACAGCCCAGAAACCGTACTGCGTCATGTGATTCTGCTCATCAGAACTTCTCTGTGTCTGATACCTCCGCTGAGCATTTCAAAATAATGGCTGAACCGCTTCCCCGCTGCAATGACGACATTAAGCCCCTGTTTCTCGGCCCATTTATCTCGGGGTGAGGCATCTGCTCGTCATCTTTTGGTGCCAAGTTTGCATGAAACACTTTATGTACAAAACTATTAACAGATATTAATGGGGAGCGGCTACAACTAATAACTGGGTCGGCTGCAACTAATAACTGGGTCGGCTACATCTAAATGCGCTACAGCTATATATATATATATATATATATATATAATTATTATTATTATTATTATTATTTTTATTAATATTATTATTATATATATGTACTATCATTATTATTTTATAAATTATTTCATGAAGAAATGTCATATTTCACAAATAGTACATTTTTAATAATATTAGCCTCAACTTTTTTGCGACGCATATTTTTAGTAAAAAATATTTCACAGTATTTAGACGTATTATGTTTTTATAAAGTAACTTATTATGGAAGGGGACTTTCAAAAATGGCTATAAGTGTCCCCTTTGACCCCGATGTGTCCATCAGGGCTTCACCCTCGGCCCCTTAATCTTTAGCTCGAACTGTAAATGGGTCGTATTAAAACCGGGTTCAGTCGGCTGGTACACATTCTGAAAATAAGACACGGTGACTCAAAATGTGCTCAATCAAACAGTTGAGGACATCAAAGGATTAACGCCAGTCTGACGCACACATTGAAAAAAACAGCAGCTGTCCGCGTTGTCATGGTAACTGTGACAACAGGGTCCAGTTGAAGAAGTATTCGGATCCTGTGGAAAAAAAATCCTCCACTACAAGCAAAACAATCCTGCATTTAAAATCTTACTGCGGTAGAAGAATTTGACTCGTAAAAAGTAAAAGTACTCGCTGAGCAGCGGAAGGGTTCCTCTCAGTCTTTTATTATTATAATGGATCAATATCACCGCAGCATTAAAGGCCCAAGAAGCATTTTATGGCGCTGGATGTTAAAGGTCGTGCTGCTTTTATAAACTGTTGAGTAGTTTAGTTTCTATAAGACCATTATTGATTGACTGGCAGATGCAGGGAACTCCAGAATGTCGACTTTTCATCGGGTCGGCATGTTTTCAGGGATTTCAACGCTTAATTTAATTTAAGTATCTAGTTTCAGGCTTTCATTACAATTTTCATGCTTTTTTTTTTTTTACTTTCTTCTTTTGGATTCTGTGAAAATCTTAAAAGGAGTTTTTTAAATAAAAGTCTTACGGGTGTGCAACCAATCAGGTTCACCTGGTATTAGTATTTTTTCAACTCAAGGAGTATTTGAAGGTTTTTTTTGAGACGTGCGTTTGTTAGATGTCTCCAACCTGAGAAATTATTCAACCAAATTTCTATATATTTTTTCTATATTTTCTATATTTTTCCTGCAACTTTTCTACTATATTTCACAGTATCGATTGTTAAGTAGTTGGATAGATACTTTATAAACCCTTTAAAGTTATTTTTTGCATATTGTATTTGTTTGGAGTATTTTTTTAATTCAATATCTTAAATTTAAAAAGTACATTGTATTGAAAATGTGTATTTTATGGAAAATTCTCACTTTCAGTGAGATCAGTTCAGCCTCCACCTTGGTGACCCCTCTGACCTTTGGTGTCCCCCAGGGCTCCATCCTTGGCCCCTTCACCTTTAGCATTTACATGCTATGATATAAAGAGTAAATATATCAATTCTAGGCAAAATATAAATATACATGTTTACTTACATTAACATATTTCCTTGGTAGTACGGCATGTGATGTATGAAATATAGAAATACGCATCGACACATAAAAACTATTTTAAGTATAGTGAAATATTTCCGTAAACTGGTAGAAGAACACAAGTTATTGGTTTGGGAATTCTTTTGGAATTTGTCCAAATGAACCTGTCATGAACGGCGTGGTCTCGATATCCCAGAGGTTATAACCCCCAACAGCACAAACGTAAAGTTTTGATGCAGTATGGAGAAAGGCTTTGATGTCCCAGCTCATTATCTGCGCTTTGGACCTTCTGGGCAGGTTGTGGTTCCTTCTGATCGGTGTGAACAACCTTCTCCAGCGAGGGGAGAAAACCCCCTCCCATCTGTGTGTGCCGGCCATCAGTCATATTAATCGCCGCGTCAGTCACGCATGTTTTCTCCACTTAGTCACGTTAATCTCCGAGTCAGGTTTGAACTTCTCGTCGGGGAAACGAACCATCAAAGAGCTAACCAGATAATCTCCGCGCAGATCCTCCACCTCCTAGATGAGAAAATAATGGCCGACCTAATCCCCACATTAGCTTTTTAAATTGGAATGCGTATGCTTTAAATCATTCTCGCCTCGCCGTGTGGTGATGGTAAGCAGAGCGTGGGGAGGGAAAAAAGAGGGAACAAAAGAAAGAAAGAGTGAATGAAAGAAGGAGATCCAGAGGAAACTTGTTACTGGGCTGAGAGACGTTGTGCAGAGAAGTTCTTGTCAGCTGGTTGGCAGGATGAGCTTGTAAATGATTGTCCTCTCTGTCAGAGGCCTGATTTCTCCTTTTTCCTACATCGGATCTTCTCACTGGAGTTTGCTTATTCTTCGCTTCATTCACGTCTGTTTTTTCTTACAAAATGTTTGCGTTTAAAAAACCAAACAAACGTATGCGTTTAAAAAAAACAGCTCTTAACCCGTTAATGTCCACCTCAGATGTTTGGTTGTGTTCATTTTATGTCCGTCTTTCTTATCGATAAAATGTGATTGAAGCTGTTTATAATATGAGACGGCGGCTGCATGTTTATGCTAAAGGGTAAGGGGCCGAGGATGGAGCCCTGAGGGACACCACCGGTCATAGAAGCCGCCGAGGAGGAGGAGGCATTAATCATGAATTATGTACTTAATACAACAATATAAAATATGCCCTAAAATAAATAAAATACGTAAATAGAACACATTTCCAACAATGAGGAAATAAAGAATAAGTATTGTTTGACTAACCCTAACCCTATTTATCATGAAAATAATAATAATAATAATAATAATAATAATAATAGTAATAATAATAATAATGATAATAATGATAATAATGATAATAACAATAATGATAGAAATAATTTAAAAAAATAAAATAAATTATTATTACAACTAAAGTTTGGAAATAAAATAAAAATTATAATGATTATAATAATAAATAAAATGATAATAATAATAATAATAATTAAAAAAAGATTAATATTATTAGTAATAATTATGATTTAAATAATCAAATGAATTATAATAATAAAAATAACAATGATTATAATAATAATAATAATAAAAAGAAAAAAAGATCAATAATAATAATAATAATTATTATATGTCATATAATTTCAATAGACCCAAGGATGCTTAACGTATTTGGGCATGAAATAAAATAACTACAACAATAAACACTAAAGAGGTAGGTTCATCATCATCATCATCATCATCATCATCATCATGTTCGCCCGTTGCATAAAAAGTCGGATCATTCTTCGGTAGCAGGTCGTTGCTCGCTGACAGCAGGACACGCCATTACTGATTCCTCCTCATGCCTTCCTGAACTGCAGGTCACACGAGGTCACGCTGCTGCGACTCACCTATAAATCAAGTGAAAAAATAAGTTGATCGGCGGCGTCGGCGGCGGCGTGGGGCAGTGTCATCATCCCTAACCTCCTCCCAGATGGAGGAGTTGTCTGTGTGGGAGCAGAGAGAGCGCTGGCTGGCTGCAGATCCTTTTCCCTTCACAGCATTATAAATGTATGTGTGAGGAGGCCCTTAATGGCTGCTAATCCAATTTCTGCCACTGAAATCAAATCTCCCTGGCGCCAGTAGTTCTCTCCTTCCCTCGCAAATAATGGCCTCCGCTTTGGCCTGTTTGCGAAGAAGACGGCCCGCCAAAGATTCCAGCTTTACCTTTCCTTAAGGCCACCCGGATCTTCTTCAAAAGTGTTTGGATTGTTTTTTTTTTCGCCCTGTCCCACCCTCCTCCCTCCTCCCTCCTCCCCCTTCATCCAGCGAAAGTTATTAATTGAGCGTCTGCATGGAGTAACAGGAGGAGCGGGGGGTGTGGGGGGGAGGGATCTGCAGTATAGGATCCCATTTACCGTACGTCTTAATGCCTCCTCGAGGTCAGCCATCGATTCCTCTCCCCAACCGCAAGCAGTGGAGATAAGATAAGGCCTTCGATTCGGCCGCGCAGCCGCCGGAGCCGTCGGCGGATGAAATGACTCGGCCAGTTTGCTCCTTCTTTTTTTTTCTCCAGGAGGTCACGACCTCTGCGCGCTTGTAGGCCAACATATAGATTCACCAGCGGCGTCCTCGGGGCCAGAAGATTAAAAGACATATCTTATAACCGGATTTCAAAAAGAAATACGACGCGGACTTTCCCCGTTTCAAGAAAAAAAATAAAATAATTCTGCGTATTCTTGAGTTCGGTCACCTTTTCCAAAACAAATATATTATATTTGACGCAGATGAAAGGAACTTTGGCACGCTGGCTACGGCTTTGACTGATTATCTTTCAGAGAATCCGTTGGACAAGTAGTCGTACGCTGCTGCTCTTCGAGGAAATATTATTCCGGAGCGTAATAATATGATACGTATAATAGCGCCTTACTTTTAGTTGGAACCTCACCATGCTGTCTCAATTATTGTCGAGAGCTTCAAATAGCATCGCAGGGACACGGAGAGGGGAAAAGGGGGCGTGCGGGATAGAAAAAAGAGAGATAGTTGTGGAACCCGGCCGGCTTTGAGAGGTTATTGGTTAACGGCCGCCACAGAAAGGAGTTACATATTTATTTTCTCACCGGTTTGGCAGCTGGGAAGATTTGAAACAACAGTTTGAAAGGAGGTTAAAATAGGTGACTTATGGCAGGGGGGGGGGGAGGAGGGAAGGGGCTTCATCCACTGGAAAGAATTCCTCTTCAGAAATATGTACAAAAATAATGAATACAAGGTGCTTTTAAGCTTTTAATGAGTAAAAAAATAAATCCAATAGGACGTGTGAAAATTTGCTTGGTGAGATTTCTGTGAACAAGACGTGAGATTTAGATAAAAGAATCTCATTTTTAACTATATTTTATACTTAAGTGTTGTTTTTTGCCGCGTCATATCACTTTTCTTTTCTTTTGTTTTAATCATAATAGTACATTTATCTCCTTAACCCCCAAATAAATGTCCTCCTGCATAGATTTATAAAGTTTTTCTCTATTGAGTAGAGAGACAGTTGTAGATTTAAGACCATTACGACATGGAAATAAGGTGGGGGGGTCATATTTACGCATTTCAAGAGGAAATTCCTCTTTTTCCATGAACTCTTGGGATATTTTCACGATTCTTTGACCGAAAAAGTCTCGTATTTTGACTAGAGGTAAGAGAAATACTCTAAGATACGATAAAAGAAGTAGAATAAGACGTAAAAAAGAGGTCCCTCCTGACAGCGGACCCGCCAACAGGTTCCGATTCTGAGATTCGTAAATACAAAAACACTTGAATTTTCTCTGGAGATTTTTTTGGTTTGTTTGTTTGTTTTTTTTTCCGATTATTTTATACTTGAGCGCAAACGTCGAGCTGGCGGAGGAAGATCCTATCGGCGACGGAAAACTAAACATTGGGAGATGACGGTTCGCCGCGGTGAATGTGGCAGCAGCCGGAGCGGAAAGCAAAGTATAAAGTAGGATTATAGCTTTGTGATAAAAGACATACTTTTACATACTACAGATTTTTTTCTTCCTCGCCCTGCCAGTTCAAACGCAAAAACAATGACAAGAGAGTGATCCGAGGCCCGCGGTGCCGTCCAAGACCAGAATTACCCTTACATATATGAATTTGTTCTTGGTTCTGAGAGCTACTGGAGCGATTGAATCATTTCACCCCCCCTCTTAATCAGCTTCAGTGATTACATCCACAGCGACTAGATGAGGGAAGCCCAGAGTTCAGAGGTCGCCGTGACCCGAGGAGCCGGGGACTCTGAGAGTGAGGTTTTGGACCATCTCTCTGGTGTCTCGGGCCAGAGTGAGGGGCTTTTGTGGGGATTGGTTGCCCTCTAGCTGTCGATGTTGAGAAGAGGACATGAGATAGTTGTGTAGGTGAGTTTGGGAGGTGTCGTCGCTCCGCTTGAGGAGCTCCAGCCGAGCTTTGATCAAGCCGGTGCTGATAATTCTGATGGATCCTAGAACCGCAGGCTCGTAAAAAGTGAGGACTTGTCGACATGTCTTTATCAAACAAAGTTACCCGTGGGGAAGAGAAGAGTCTGTGATGATGTAGAGCAGAGCGGATCTGTCAGTTCAGCTGATATTGAAATCACATGTAGAGTCACGTTCTTACCGTCGCCACATTTACAAATTAGGAGCAAAGACTGGAAACCATCAGGTTTCAGATTGTTGATTTTTTTTTCTTTCCAAGGATGGATGTTTGTAGAGTCTGGACGGCTGTCATCGACGTAGGAGAATAAGTAAGAAGAAAATGAGAGTCGGTTGTATTTTATGCCTTTTCAAGGTTTTTTTTACCCCAAATAATAAATTAGGATCCTGAATAATAGAATTGGTGCATTAACTTTCAGTCATTTTCAACAAAATGTCTTCGCTTTAGCTGGTTTGTTTTATATAGTTTTGTTTTTTTACTCTCTATCTTTATGCTATTTTTTTTATAGTGCAGCCTATATAATAGATTCATTTATACGTTAATATATTTGAAGTATCTGACTAAAGAGACAGCACCGACTCATCAGGCCGAATATTTACTATTTTCAACCCACGATAAATAGAAAGGATCCCTGAAAAGCCCCCATACCCCTGCGTTCTACAAGTTAAACGTGACTCATTAATAATCTCAATAATTTTTTTTTTTGCAGAAAAGCTTTCTTAATGAGTGAAATATGAATAATTACACTCAAATATGACAAATACATGTTAGATCTCCTCTCCTTGTTCATATGAGGTCAATTTTGACTAAATCGGACCAAAAGTGACGTGACGAAAAACTGTTTCTTTCGTAAAATGCGAACTATTAGAATAAAATATCATATATACACGATAGATGAACTAAAGTTGGACTAAATCAGAGGAATCAGTTGGGAAATTAAACTTTTGGCGGAAACTGATTTTTCCCAAAATCATTCCAGTTCTTCCTCACACTAAGGTCTATGTGGGGAAGAAATGTAAAACCGATTCATGAAATAGCACAAAGGATCTTTTCGCGGACGTTATAAGAGCAACAGAAAAGTGAGTAACAGACTGAATAGCCTGGGAGCATTTTGACAGGCATGTAGAAAAGCGAAGGATGTCGCGATCTGATTCTGCCCAGGTATCGATGTGAAGCTTTTAAAAAAGTTGTCTTATCGCCGCCAGACGTCTGCGTCTCATACGTCCTGACCTCAGCCGCCTCCGTCTGGATGTGCAGCTGCAGAATCGGCTTCCTTCTGGCAGCCGCGTCGGTCTAAGTGTGTGTTATGAGTGCCGTTGCAGAGAGCGTTAAAAAAAAAAAACCTCCTTGGATTCCAGATCTCCTGCCCGGACCTGAACTAGCCAGGAAAACTACTTTTTTCAGCTTAACTCTCACATTATGTCTTTCACTTTTTCAAGCGATGGCTGGAAACGTAGGCTTCTCTGACTTTAATGCGGCCTCGCGTCCAAAACGGCGGTCCGCGTCCGTTACAGCGGGATTCTAATGCTGCGCCGCGTTCTTGATGGCCATCACTTCTAATCCCCGCAGGGTCGATTGCGCTTCAGGGTCGTGTTTATCGGGATTCTAGCAACGCTGGTTTTAATTAAAACCACCTCTTTAAGGAGCTATTAGAAAAAACAAACCTCTTCAGATTTACTTTAACGAATATTATCGCGTCAGAAGTCGTGCGAGGAGTAGGAGGTGGCGCAGGTTAGGCCGGTGTTCATCCGATGGGAGAGACACTTAGCGGCTCCACGCGGTGGTTTTGAAGTCGGAGCTGTGTGCGAGGAACGTTGAGGCCGTGGCTCGGATTGGCATTGAGGTTTTGAAATAACAAGATTAGATTAATTGCAGGAAATAGCTGTGAGATGGTTTGATGTTTGCAAGCAGCTGCTGCGTCCACTGGGCGACCCGGACATGCACTGCAAAAAAAAGAAGAAGAAGAAGAGTTTCAGCAACACTTTATATTATGTTTTCGTCTCAAAAGAAAAATAATGTTTCAAGTCAGAAAAATAATCTTATTTTTAAGAAATAAATCTGATATTAAGTTAGTTTGAGTCAGCAACCAAAGTTTGGCTCAGTGGGCGGAGCCATCGTCTCCCAATCGGAAGATCAGCAGGTGGGCGTTGTGGGCCCTGAACCCCAATACATGATGCTTCACAGGCTCCGCCCACTTCATTACTACATTATTATATTCCCCATAAAGTCAGGGATTATTACGGAATCGTTACGGCGGCGTCCGCAGGTCCTGTCATGGATCATTTTCAAAATAAAAACCCACATAGACCTTGAGACGAGGAAGTACTGGATGGATTTGGGGAAGTTTGGTTTGCATATTTCCGACGCTAATGGGAGATTTATCTTATAGACATCGTGTTTGAGTCTAATGGGTCATATTTTACTCGTTAGGCGGAGATCAGAAAACACGTTTTTTCGAACATAACATCTCGAGGAGAGATTTCATGTTTTATTTCTAGCAGCACATATTTTACGCCCTATGGGGAGCTTTTTCTCCAAAAGTTTTTGGGACATAATTTCTGAACCGTTGGAGTCCAAATTTGGTGCGTATGAAATAAATTAAGGATATCCATCATGGAAACATCGTGTTTTACTCCAATAATTCATACTTTCAGTGAAAAAAAAACTGATTTTCAGACTTAACTTCCGAAACCTTGGGTCCAATTTAGTCCAACTTTTCTCTAGTTGTGTCTCCCGTAGCGTTCTCCTGTAGCGTTCTCCTGTAGCGTTCTCCCGTAGCGTTCTCCCGTAGCGTTCTCCTGTAGCGTTCTCCTGTAGCGTTCTCCTGTAGCGTTCTCTAGTTGCGTTCTCCTGTAGCGTTCTCCTGTGGCGTTCTCCTGTAGTGTTCTCCTGTAGCGTTCTCCTGTAGCGTTCTCTAGTAGCGTTCTCTAGTTGCGTTCTCCTGTAGTGTTCTCCTGTAGCGTTCTTCTGTAGCGTTCTTCTGTTGCGCTCTCCTGTAGCGTTCTCTAGTAGCGTTCTCCTGTAGCGTTCTCTAGTTGCGTTCTCCTGTAGCGTTCTCCTGTAGCGTTCTCCTGTGGCGCTCTCCTGTAGCGTTCTCTAGTTGCGTTCTCCTGTAGCGTTCTCTAGTTGCGTTCTCTAGTTGCATTCTCCTGTAGCGTTCTCCTGTAGCGTTCTCCTGTAGCGTTCTCCTGTAGCGTTCTCCTGTAGCGTTCTCTAGTAGCGTTCTCTAGTTGCGTTCTCCTGTAGTGTTCTCCTGTAGCGTTCTTCTGTAGCGTTCTTCTGTGGCGCTCTCCTGTAGCGTTCTCTAGTTGCGTTCTCCTGTAGCGTTCTCTAGTTGCGTTCTCTAGTTGCATTCTCCTGTAGCGTTCTCCTGTAGCGTTCTCCTGTAGCGTTCTCCTGTAGCGTTCTCCTGTAGCGTTCTCTAGTAGCGTTCTCTAGTTGCGTTCTCCTGTAGTGTTCTCCTGTAGCGTTCTTCTGTAGCGTTCTTCTGTGGCGCTCTCCTGTAGCGTTCTCTAGTTGCGTTCTCCTGTAGCGTTCTCCTGTAGCGTTCTCCTGTAGCGTTTTTTCGCCGCGTTCCCCCTCGGCGAACCTTAGCGTGGCTCGTTTCTTTGTGTTCTAGATCAGAATCCAGATAGCGTCTCATCATCCAAGCCTTACTCCACTTTTCCCCCCATTAGATTTTCTTTTCCCTTAAATTCCCTCACACTCAGTCCCCCCCTCCCCCCCTCCCTCCCTCCCTCCCTCCCTCCCCCCCCCTCCCTCGCACACACACATCTCGCACACACACCTCGTTATCTTATTTGTGGCCTTGGCAGCCAGATTGTTGCCTTGTGGTTTGGTAGCCAGAGTTTTCTCTGTCACAGAGAGCCGTGGGTGCAGAACCTCCACCACACAAGCTTCCACGAAAGCAGGAAGTCAGTTTCCCAGCATGCCCAGTGAAACCTGGGATGCATTAACCTTGGGCTGGGGGACCTTTCCAACTTGGAAAAGAGAGTTATGCAACATCTCATACTTATCTCCCCTCACTGCTGCAGTGACAGTGAAGAGTGTCGGCTTGAGCAGACATTTGTTTAAAAATGAGGTTCGGTCTTGAGGGTCGGAGCCAATGAAGACCTGATTTGTGATGTTCCCTCATATGTGGGACACTTCTTTATATAACGCCGCCTTTTTTCACGGGCGAAGTTGCATGACTGGATAGCGGCGTGAGCCTTGAATACTCACAGCACACTTGCACTCTTTCGTGTAGACATAATCAAAAATGCTGTGGTTTTCTTCCGAGTCCAACACCTTTTTCGAATTTCCCCCGACTCTTGGACAGTATAATCAAATCCAAGGTCAGGTGCCAGAATCCTGAGTAGTCCCGCCCGAATAAGCAGTTTGAGTTCACATAATCTGTTCCACAGCAGACTGTTGTGCTTCTCTTTTTCTTTTTTTTCTAACGTTTAACCGCCCGTCTTGAAGTGAAATAGATTTTGAGCTCAGAGTTCATTATATTTTTAGGAAATTTATGCTGGATGGATGTTAAGGTGCACGTTTTATTATTAGGTATTGAGAAAAAGTCCAAATTCTGGGTCTGAGTGATTGTTTTATCGGACGAAAGCACTTCCTCTGGCTCGATAAAAGCAAATTAAAACAGTACGCAGTCGCCAGCTACACTGTAAAAACACGAAAGTCTGTTTAATTTTACAGCAAATACCAGACAGAATTCTGACGTGCAGAAATATGGTCACTATATAACAGACATTACGGTAAATTACCATAAAAAAAGATATATTGTGGGCCTTCGAATAATTACATAGCTAATGACATAAATCTAATTAATTTACATTTGATTCAGACTTTAATTTAACCTAGAAATCAACATTTTTTCTTAAATATATACAATTTTTCCAACATCTTCTAATGGTTAAAGTTGGTTGTAACATTTTCATCTTTTTTTCTGTAAATTCTTCAAAAAGTTTGTTTTATTCATAGTGAATTAATGTGTTTTTAACAAATAGTCATAATGAAAAACTTTATTTCTCACCATGACAATCGACGAAAAAAAGGAGGGTGTGAAAGTGAAACTTACTTCAGTAAGTTTATTGCATTTCAAACTGAATTCCGAGTAATCAAGTATTTGTCTAGTGGACAAACTTTACGATCCGTGGCCTCCGGGGGTCTCAGAGACCCCTGTGCTTGGCTGCAAATCCCCCAGGAAAGGCTTTTTTTTTTTTTTTTTCCTTCTTTTTTAAAGCCTTTCCTTTTGAAAGAAAAAGAGGAAATTCTTTCCTGATTTTACCAAATCTGGGGGCTTTTAAATATTTCTTTAAGTCTTATTGTCCCGGTTTTATCTCAAATTTTAAATTATGATTCTTTTATCGATCCTGTTATGTTTTAACGTTTTGATTCTTAATCGTCTGTTTTATTCTCTGTATTTTTCAGTTTTTTGAATCATGGATTTATCTTTCATTATGTTTTATTGTGAAGGACTTTGTAACGGTGAAAGGTAATAAAAAATAGTACAATAAGTTAAAAAAAACGTAAAAATGTCATTAGAAAAATACAAATTTCTCTTTTAATTCTTGAAATAAGACGTAATGTTTCGATTAAGGAGATCCAGAAATGAGTTGTTAAATGTAATTTGGGCCTTAATGTTACTAATATATGGAAGGTGGTGATGATAAAAAAAGAAATTCCTTTTGAAAGGAGCGTTTTGTTCTTTAACATTTGAGATTTTAACAACGACGCTGGAACGATACTCCTTCAGAGATGTCGCCTCTTTTCGTCTGCAAATACACAGATTGGAAGTTTTTGCAGTGTCAGAGAGATGACCGTTTGTCTTCCTTTCGCTTTCTCCTCGCAGGTGGCTCTGGGAAGCAACGACCCAAAGAACCAAAGAAGAAGAATAAGCAGAGGCTGCGGTTTCGGGCCCAGAACCAGCACAGCGACCACTTGGCCTCCGCACGCGCCAGCCAGTGAAAACTGAAGCTACATTGAACAAAGAACCAACGCGAAGCTGCTAGCCGCTGCTGCACCCACGTTCTGACCGTAGACTACCCAAAAAAAAAAAAAAACACCGCCTCCCACGACTCCGCCTCCCAGCCCGACCCCCACGGACTCGGTCCATCACAGCCAAAAGCATATGTCTGACGTACGAATATCGGTACCGACTCACTTAAACCCACGCTTCATGCCTCTGCCTCCCGCTGCTTCACTCCCCCACCACCACCCCCCCCACCCCACCCCGGCCCCCGCTGCAGCGACCGGCCCGGGCGTTCTCTCGGCACCACCCTTTGCCTCCTGGACTTTTACAGTTGACATTACTGAACTCATTTCCCGTCATTAACAATGTCATTAAGCGTGCAGGGGCGCTTGGAGGACGGAGAGGGGGGGGGGGGGCACCCAGATACGGCGGAGGAGAGAGGGAGGTGGAGAGAAGAGGTGGGCGAGGGAGTTGGCCGGGCAGAGAGAGAGAGAGTGGGGAGGGAGAGGAGGGAGGTAAAAAAGGGAGGATGAGAGGAGGAAATGTGGCCGAAGCAAAAACAAAAAAAAAAAAAAAAGTGCTGAAGGACGAGGAAAGAGACTGTTTTCTTGTCGGTTCTGTATTTATGCCTCACCTTCCCCTCAGAATGGCGCCGAAGTGTTCCCATGCGTGGCCTTTATGTTCTGTACATTTTTTTTTTGAGAGTAATATTAAAGAAAATGACCGTGCATAGTTGCAAAGTATTTTATTCTCAGCACAAACTGTTTACGTTCCGACCGCTTTATGCTCTAACTGTATAGTGTGGATAAGAAAAAGAAAAAAACAAACACGAGGAAGTGAGTCGTTGGACTAGCATGGCGACGGACTCACGTGTAAAAAGTCGATCTAAGCTTATTACTGTATTTTCAGTATTTGACCTGTTCGCCGTTCTAAATGTTTTAGAGATGAAAAGGTTGTAACACCCAGCTACAGACGAAAAATGATTAAAAACAAAATAATAAGAAGAATAATAAGAATAATAAACATAGCCGCCACATAGCTATTTCATTTATATGGTATATATATTTGATTTATTTATTAATTCTATTTTGTACTTTTTTTTTTTTTTTTTTCGGATCGGTGAGGTTTTATTTTTGTGTTTTTTTTGTTTTTGTTTTATTTTGCCTCATACTGTTACTCTTATATGCTGAAATATTCTTTGACTTCCTTATAGCAGTGCATATCTTTAACATGTGGAAGATGTTTCCGTCTGATGTCACGCAAAAAGAGTTGTATTAAATTCATTTTCGACCTCGTCTACTGATTTCAATGTTTTAACGAAGAAGAAGAAGAAGAAGAAGAAGAAGAAGAAGAAGCAGAAGAAGAAGAAGAAGAAGACAAACTATGCTTTGACATATTCTAGGTTTAAGAATTAGGGTCCCGCTAATGTATGGTCATAGGACTGCATATGTGTACATTGTGTTTTATTAAAATACATTTCATGTGACTGTTTGACGGAGGCGCTTTATTCTTGCTCCCCAAACGGAACTTTTCCCAGTAGAGTTAGTCGCTTTCGCAAACGCTGGTGAGATCCATCGCGCTCCACGATCCATCTGCTGCCTCCGGCCAAAGGATTGGACATAGTCCAATGAGGCTCGGCGGCATGACGCTGCTGTTTGTGAGGTTTTTTTTCTGACTCACGGTGACGTGTCCTCATGGATGGTACAAATCCATGGCGTTCCCTCGGAGGCTCATTTCATTCCGGCGTCACACTTTGAAACGGACCGACGACGGGAGTCTGGCCGTGGCTTTTTTGTTCTTCGTCAGGCGTGCAAAATCATCCGGCTCTTTCTGTGATGCACTTATTCACTTACTCGATCCTGGAGAAGTCGGATTAAAGTCCGTTTGGGAACAAATCCTCCTGGAACGCGGCGCAGAGAGGAAGATCTCATGAAGCTCGGACAGTAGCAGCGGAATCTCACGCCTCACATACGTATATATATATATATATATATATATAAATATAAATCACCCTTTAGACACAGTCACAGCCTTCACCCTCGGGTTAAAGCCCTGGAATCATGTGATCCCCCCGTAGGTGATGAAATACCTCCTTCTTCTTATGATCCGGTGTTCGTCTTCAGGGCCGGTGACATTTAAACACCCCAACATTTGTCTCAGCAGCTCACTGCATATCTTAGGTAGAGCTTTCTGTAGAGCTATAGAAATATAGTTTCCTTTGTTTGATCTATCTCTAGATCTATAGGTAGATCTATAGATCAAGATAGCTGTATAGATCGATGTATTGATCTATTTAGAACCATGGATCTATAGAAAGATCTGTAGAAAGATCTATAGATCTAGATCTAGCATTTTCCATTTTAGATCTAGAGTTAAATAGCTCTATACATCTATAGATACTATAGAAACATCTAAAAGAGGAATAGATAGATCTAAAGATTTATAGAGGAATAGATAGATCTAAAGATTTATAGAGGAATAGATAGATCTAAAGATTTATAGAGGAATAGATAGATCTAAAGATTTATAGATGAATAGATAGACCTCTAGATCTATCAAATAAAACATGCAAAGAAGCTTGAGTTAAGTCTTATAGATCTATACCACAGATATCTGTCATCTAAACATAAAGATCTGTAGATCTATCGTTTCCTCTCTATCTAATCTAATCTATCTAATCTAAGGATCTATAGGGTTTAATTCATGCGTATTATATGTTTTTCTATGGATTCTGGGGAAAAATTGTAATGATTTTCCACACGAATCTAATCTGTAAATACGACTTTTTCATTCAATTTACAAACAGTATTAAAAAGAGGGAATAAGAAATACTCAACAGTACATAGATAGAAAGATCTTTTTCGACTTCCCTGAGTCTATCTGTTGGGCTGAACAGAGACAGCAGCCTGTCACAGAAGGGGCTGATGGGTATTGTCCATGATAGATCTGCTGAGGGTCCTCTGTTACTGATGAAGTCCAGCTCCATTCAAACCACGGACCGGGTTCTTGGGTTCAGATGAAGTCTCAGCTACGTATATGACGCGACACTTTCCACATCAACACCCTCCACCCAGACCGGTAGCAGGTTGGGCCCGGTTCTCTGGCAGGAGGTGATGCCTTTTCTTGGCTGAACACATCCTTTGACATTAAACTGTTTTTCCCAAAACCCAACAAAAGTTTACTAGTAAGAAAATATTATAATATAATACATCAAAGATGAAGATAACTGTCACTCTTAAAGTGGAACAGCCAGAGCAGGAAGAACTATGTAATGTTAGTCGCCCACATATAACTGCAACATAAATGTATTAACTCTTCTAGCAGGAGCTTAATCATCATCATCATCATCATCATCATCATCATCATCATCATCGTCGATGCAATAAATGCAGGCTACAACTGCTTACAAATGTTTGTAGCCGTGACCTTGAGTTGAGGTCGTCAGGGCGGGATGCCCTCGTCCTCCAACACTCTGCAGTACTGCTCGGCAGCAGGGTCCAAATCCCTATATGAACGATTCATGTAGCGCCAAATCACAACAAATGTTGTGTCAAGGCTCCTTCCAAAAAGAACACATCGTACTCTTTATTCTTGAGATCCAACGGTTCTGACATGAGCAAGCGCTTGGAGACAGTGGCGAGAAAAACTGCCTTTCGTCGGCTGAAATCCTGGCGCCGATGCCAACTCGGGGTGGGTGGCTTTCTGCCTCCACAAACAAGATGGTCCCGATATGATTCACTCTGCCGCTCGGATTGATTGTGGCTGAGCTCCACCCTCCTCTGATCTCACTGCTGACCACTTTCAAACTGGAAGGCAGAAGTTTTCGTCTCTTTCTTTCCTTCTTCGGCTCGGTTCTCCGCGCCGGCGCTGGATGGGGTCCGCATGGACTTCTGGGCACATACATTTAGTGGAGGATCCTTCCTGGGGTTCACCTGCTTGCTGGGCCGTCCACACCTGAACTTCCTCTGACGTATCTGGAACTTCCTGTACTCCCATGAACGTCTCTTCAATGGTCCAGGTCAATCTTTCGTCCCTTTACCTCTTGTGACACATATCGGCGTTGTGCGTTTATCGTCGCTATAGCTTCCTCTTACAAGCAAAGGACTCTGGGTGATGATCCATTGTTGCCTAGTAGTAGTAGTCAGCTGTCTTTACAGCGTCCGTGGTCTTTCCATGTCTGCCTGCAATGCTTTCTGGGAAGTCAACGGTTTTCCATTGTGTTCAGGTTAGGAAACATCAGAGGAGCGATGTTACGGCCATTTAAAGGCGGCCTTGACCCGGAGAATAGTTAAATGGGGGGGCACCAAACCTGAACAGTCTTTCCAGCCTCATCTACTGAAGACAGCGACACTTTCACCTAAAGCCTTTCAGTCAGCAGAACCCTGAGACGTTTCATCCTTTAATCCTCATGTTATAACATCAAATAGTCCATTTTATAGCACCTCTTATAAATTGCGTGACCGCCACCGTCTCGTCCCTTCGCTCAGATGAAGGCGTGAGAGCGGAAACGTTAGCAGGAGCTGGAATGAAGAGCTGACATGCTGATGAAAGTGAGATCAGTCCACTTGCTCGGGTTGTTTTTAGGTACAATGAGATAATGGAGAAACTGAGCTGCCGTGAGGAGGCGCCGGAGGAAGGTACCGGACATCAATTAGCTCCTATTGGTTGAGCCACTGGTGTGTGAATGGTTATCATTCCTGATGAGTGGGCGGCCCCTGACCCCAGTCTGTGAACGGGTGAATGCTGTCTGGAGTTGTAAAGCACTTAAATGGTCGGTTAGACAAGAAATATGCAGTTTAAGTACAGTCGATTTAGCATTTATAGCCGTCTGTGGTCGGTTCTCACTCTGTCAGATCAAATCTATCACGCTGACAGTCATCACGCCAGCCCAAACAAAACACGCCAACCATCCAAACCAGGGTCCGCTTGGACCGAATAATATCAAACAGATTAGGTGTAAAAGCCCAGAGGTTTCAGAACCGCCACAGAGAGATCACTGGAGACGTTTGGTGGCAGAAGCAGGGATCGTTCTGGTCGTGTGAGGATTCCAGGATCAGAACTATAAAACCTGATACACACAAACAAACAGAAATGTCTAACGAGGGTCAAATCATTTCCTTTCAAAAGAAAAAATGCGTTGCCAAAAATGCTGAGTTGTCAACTTATAATAAAAGTAACGACTTCTTATGTCGGTGAAGTGGTTTTCCATTAAATACTCAAAATCCTGATATATCTTTCCTGTCGGGATACAGTTCATGTTCATCATCATAAACACTCACAATCGTTACAAAAGGCTGATTTTTGTTCACTTTTTACTGCTTAAAAAACATTCTGGACAAAACGATTTGTAAATTGTTAATTTTAGAATGTTTAAGATGTTAAACGAATTAAAAAAATATATAATAGAATAAGAATTTAATAGACAAAGAAATATTTGTTGCATTGTTATTTTCATGATGAGGACATTGAAGGGTTGATTAAGAGTGGCGCTGCAGAGAGAGAGACAGAGAGAGAGAGAGAGAGACAGAGAGAGAGAGCGAAAAAGAAAGAAATGAGAGAGAGGGAGAGAGGGAGAGAAAGAGAGAGAAACATCTCTTCATTGGCCAATATATTTCATTTGCGATTCAAAAACCACCATCACATTGGATCAGAACCTAATAATACACCACATTATCCCCTCTACCCACACCCCAACACAAAAACAACTTATTTTATCTTCTTCTCACAAGGGATTCTTCAGCAATGTTACAGAGGACATGTCCAACCCTCCGAAGGGAAGACAACTCTCCCTGATCCGAGAGGGAAAGACTGAGAGAGAGAAAGAGAGAGAGAGAGAGAGAGAGAAAGAGAGAGAGAGAGAGAGACAGAAGGAAAGAATGACAGAAAGAGAGAGCGAGAGAAAGAGAGAGAGAGAGAGAAAGACTGAGAGGGAGAAAAAGAGAGAGAGAGAGACAGAAGGAGAGAATGACAGAAAGAGAGAGCGGGAGAAAGAGAGAGAGAGAGAGATATTGTAGGGGATGAAATAATCAGGGACAGGTGAGTTGATTGGCACAGCTGATTCAGGTGGACTACTTTTACTCTCCTTTACCTGCGGTGGTTGACTGGAAGGAAAGAAGGACTGAGGCACAGAAGACAGCGTCACACATGAAGAACATTTTTAAGGCTCTTTGATAAAGTGTTCCAGCAGCAGAGACGGTCCGTGTTCTGGAGGAGACCCGCATAGGTACCAGACACAATGTGGGCCCACCTTCCGGGCCATGGTGAGGTTCTGCTGCACCTTCAAACACAAACTCCTCGCCGCTTTCACCAGCACAAAACAGAGAAATGCGCTCAAATAAAAAAAAAAAATCGGACATGAGGTCAACCCAGCGGGAGACGTCCCATGACTGTAGGATTATGGGTAATACGGTTATTGTCCCGACCGTAGATCAAACATCCTGCAGATGAAACAAACCCCTGAAAGTCAATTACTATTGTCCCTGGATTCAGTCCACGCCGGCCACAGCTGCCCCTCGCCATGCCAGCAAATCTGAGTTTCTGTACGATTATTGTGAGAAAGAGACGTGACGCACACGTTAGAGAAAAAGAGGAGGATGGGACAGTTTACTCTTCATCTTAAACTAGAATCACATGTGAGGTCATGTCCCGAAAAACTAAAAACAAACTCACATTTATGCATCAATTTAAATCCAACCGACCGCTTGATAAATTCGGGTTTGAAAATGTTTTTTGAGATAACGCTCCCCCTAGTGGCGGAAATATGCAAGGGATCTTATCAATCCAGTACTTCCTCACATTTAGATATATGGGGATATACAGTTTGAAGGTGATCTGTAAGATAGTTTTTGAGTTAGCGCGTTACAACCAGGGACCTGCGGCGGCGGCAGACACGGCAGAAAATGACGAATCCGTAACGTTAGTTAAATCAGTTACATTTTTTTAAAGACAAAAGATTGTATTCACGGAAGGTAAAAAAAGATTTTTGTTATTAAGGCTAAACAGCATTTCTTCTTTACTATCATTTAATTTTATTTTTAATTTAGTTTGCAAAAAAATGAACCAAAAAAAGGGATGACATTTTGTTACAAACAATATTTTTAATTTTTCTCATGTCAAAATTTTGATTCCCTACAAACTTTAATTATTAATTTAACCTTAATTGTACCCAATTTTACGTCTTAAACCTTAAATTTACTCTGATATAAAACAACATCTTTAATCTATATTGTTGCAAGCTGGGATTTTTGAAGCTGAGATTTCCAATTTTTTGAACATAGCACCTGCCAGAAGGCCGCTAACACCGTAAAAACTTTGCTCAGGCTGTAGAACACACATTTTCCTGATGCATGCTGGGAATATAGATCTAAAAATAAAATTACAAATGAATTTATTGAGCCTAATTTCAAAGTAGAAAATATTCAAGAGTAATATAATATAATATAAATATAATAAGAGTGTTGCTCGTTGAAGTACTTTCTTTGTTTTTAAAGTGAATCAACTATTCTCTTTTTACAGTGTAGATGTACATATAACCATTAAACAATGTGCGTTAAAAAAAATTACAAATTGTACGACGCTTGTATAACTTTGTCTTGTAAAACACAATTAAATGAAGTATTTCCAGCTGGAATCAATACATGCAAATTATTAACCATGTGGTCATGTGACATGAAAACCCTGAATTTCCTACGTCTGCGTCAGGACTGAGGTAAATGTTATTTACGAAAAGTGAAACTGAAGAAAACAAGTTTAAACTGGAAACCATGTTATTCCACTAGAGTGATGTAAAAATGTAAACTTGTTGTTGTAAACAAACACAGCGGTTTCACACACAATTCCGCAAACATTTTCACACAAACATCTCATTTATTCAGGTGCATGATGGGAAAATACAATCGGACGAGGAAGAGAAAGGGGTCACAAACAAATAGATATATTTACAAACTATTTGTAGTGAAATGAAATTAGAAATAAATAGAAGAGTCGTTTTTTTGCAACTTCACGGAACGCATTCTTCCAAAGGCGACGTCAATAAACGATTCCATGCAGTCAGCTGGACGGTGAAGCAAAGCGAAGACGACGTTTGCACGGACTGGAACACGTCATGGATGCTGTGTGTTGTTTTCTAAATACATCTGCTGCTGGTTAGGAGTTAATGAACGATTCACAGATGTCATCCCGTGGGCCAGACTATCACTGCTCCAGACAGAAGGATTAAACGTGAGGCTTATGGAGAGGAACTGCAGTGAAGTGGATTCATTAAGCGTAAGACCACCACAGCTACAGAGTCTATCGTGGAAAAATAAAGGGGTGCAAAGTAAATCCCATCGCACATTTTTGAGGAATTGTTCGTTTTATTTCCCCACCTTTTTTCCTTGGACTTTTTTTTCTTCTTCTACTGCTGCAAAAACAACAACAAACAGGACCCTGATTGTATTCCCAGTGAAAATAAAACAATTTAAAGATGTAAAAAAAAAAAAAAAAGCCAAATACATTTTATTTTTAAATGTAAGTAAAAGAATTAAAAGTTTGAAAAAAAAATTTAAATAAGCAAAAATGTAAATAAATAGACGACAAAAAATAAGAAAGGAAAAAAAAAGAAAATAATTATTAACAAAAAAAACAAGTTAAATGAAACCAATAAAAAGATAAAAAATGAATAAATTAAAAAAAAAATTTAAATAAAAGAAATTAGAAGAAAACTATTTCAAGAAAATAAATAAAATCAAAAAAAAATCCAAAATGTAAATAAATACTCGAGAAAGAGAGAGAACAATTTAAATGAAACCAATAAAAAGATTAAAAAAACAAAGAAAAGAAAAGTTTTGCAAAAAAAGGAAAAAAATTAAATATTTCAAAAGGAAAAACTTTAAAGGAAATAAATGAAATTTAAAAAATGTAAATAAATAAATTAGAAGAAAATGAAGGAAAAAAATAAATGAATAAAGTAAAAAAATCAATTTAATGAAAAAAAAATACATTTAAAAATTGTAAATAAATAAATGTATAAATTAATAAAATAATTTTAAAAAGAGGTTAAGCATATATCCACTCATCAGAAGGATTGGCCCCTCCCTCTGTAACCCCTTTGTGTAAAGTGTGCGTTTGAGTGCATGTTTTGTCATGTCGGTGCTGGATGCGATCCGGCGGCTGAGACTGAAGCTCTCTTTTAATCTGACGGCGAGCGTTTTCATTACTTCTGCCGGATCCTATTATTAAAGCCCGCTTCAAAGGCCCAACAAGTGAAATCACGGACAGGAAATGACCCTCTGGTGCTCCACGCTACATACATCAGCGATAGCAAGCTGTGCGTTTAAAAGCAGGTTCTCTTATATTTACGAGTCACTTGCAGTGGTGGGTGTTTCTGCTGCCAGGCTTCATAACAGCAGGTGCAGCGAGAGACAGGGGACTTTTTTTTTTTTTTATAAAAACTTTTATCACCACCCATTACACGGAACAGACAGGCGTTTCTGTGCTGACCCGGTGCCGCGTTTCCCTGCGGGTGCTGTAAGTATTTTTTTGGCTTACTTGAACCCGTGTTGCGCTGAAGCGTCTGGATTTTTCAGTCCGAACCCACGAACACAAAGCCATTGTCCCGGATCACTTGAGGGGAGTGCGGCCAAGCGGCTCTATCCGTCCTCGCAGGATATGACACGCGAGGGGCTTTACGACTTGAACTGAATCATACTGTGCACCTTAAACGCATTAGAGACTGGGCAAACATTTCTCCTAACTGCTGCTCTGAGAGCCATGGGCACAACCATTATGTCGGGCTCAGGAGCCAGCTGGTGAGGACAAATCCACAAGGATTCCTATTTTCCCCCTCCTGACTCCCTGGCAGCCCTACTCCATTCATTGGGTTTTATGTGTGCCTAGTAGCCGTGTTACTACCGGTTTCAAGGGAGAATTAATCGAGAACAGGTCTTATTAAAGTATATTAAAAGCGGTGGAATTGAATGTAATGTGCTCAGTAAGGGCCCATAAGGGTTGTACCTCAGCCATAACTGACACTTTTGGCTCAGAGTAGTGGGGTTGTGTGATTCTGGAGTGGCACTGCGCTGCGTCCAGCGGGGGCCGCTCACCTGAGCCAAGAGTTGCATAGTGGGTAAGCAGGGTTTTAAATGGCTATGAGCACAGCGGGGGGTAAAGTAGGGTCTCATTGTCCACTGTGTTCAAAAAGAGAGCTTTGGCCCGACTTGGAGGGTCTGTGGAGGAAATAATGATTTCCACCGACAGAAATGTGCAAACAAGCATTATCCGCCTGAAAAGAAGCAGGGGTCCTCGAGGAGCGGAGAGTGGGTGGAAGTGGGGTCCACTGCAGCAGGCAGTTGTGCTTCAGGGTGCTTTCACACCTACCTTGTTTGTTCCGGACTTAAAGAGCAGGTGTGAGACCCCCTCCCAATCAAGGTATGACTCCAACAGCTGCATTTGGTCCAACAAGAACAGGTATTCATAGTCCTAATCCTACTGGACCGTGAGTTATTTCAGATGGTTCAGACTAGGATAAATCACAATTAAGCGCAGCAGGTAGGAAGCCATCGAAAGAAGAAGGAGGTTAAAGGTCAGAAGGAGCTCATGGTTGGAGGAGAAGGTATTCAAGGGTGTTTAAACATCTGAGGATGAGAGGATACGAGGGTTACACTGATGTCACAACCCCCCCATTACCGACGCATATCGGTCTCCAAACCATGTAGGCCTGCGCTGTCATCCCTGACTGCGAGGGTATATCCCTGAAAAGCCCCCTAATCCTCTGCATTGCACAAGCAGTACACCTAATCCTCAAATCAAATGTGAAGCTTCCCAAAGTCAGGTGGTGGATATATTCACTTGACCTTCCCCAAATTCAGGAAAAAACGTACTTCCTACTGATACTGCCCTCGGGCAACAGGCCAGGTACAACCTGCACAAGCCTCCGGTTCATCAGAGGGTCAACGCCTGGACAGAGAAGGATTCACACGTCCATTCACACCTACAGGTAACGTAGAAGCACCGACCCATCTGTCTTTCATGTTTTAAGGACTGTGGGAGGAAGCCGGGGTATCCAGAGGGGACCCACACAACCACGAGGAGGGAACATGTGAGCCACACACAGAAGGGACCCAGGGGCAGAGGTGGATTTGAACCGGGAACCTTCTCGCTGTGAGGCAACACTAACCAGATCAAATGTATACCAGGTGACAAGAATACGAGTTTCAGGTGTGGAAGCCGCTTGGGTCGGACTAACTGGACTGGTCTCTCTCTCTCGCTCTT
>JBBDHG010000025.1:422500-530000 GCA_037951165.1 Lophius americanus | reverse complement strand
CCGACCATCTGAGGGCTCCACAGACGACTGACACATTTAAAAAAGGACTTAAAACTTTTCTTTTTAGCAGAACATATAACTTTAATTAATATTGCTGCTTTTTGGTCATGCTTTTATATAGTTATTATTTATTTTTTATTGATGCTTTTATTGGCTTTTACTTTGTAGCACTTTGGGATTTGATCCAAATGTAAAGTGCGTTATAAAGTAAATGTATTATTATTATCATTATACAATTAGGACATTAAGCTCGGTGGTGTTGTGCGGCAGCTCATCAGTTTGAAATGAAATAGTGGCGTTCAGTCAATGTGGACCTGAACCCCATTGCCATTCTGTGGTGGAACCTGAAAAGAGAATTTCAGTCTAAGAAAACCTCCAATGCGGCTGCTTTAGAGCAAGAGTGGGCCAAAATTCCGACCGCAGCGATGGAATTTAGTCACGACATCTGTAGACCGGGGAAGAGTTTGATTACAGTTTTTCTTGCAGACAAAGGCATCAGAATAAGTTCTGGCGGTGGAAAATCTTCTCATGTGGATGATTTTAGGCGTTACCTTTCTTTCTTGATAAATAAAATTATAATTAAAAAAACTGAAGATCGAACACAGTTTAATATATAGATAAACACACACACAAAAAAAAAAAAACATGAGAAAAAGATATATCAGGAGGGGGAGGGAGGGGAGGAATACTTTCTCACAGTTAATAATACCAAAGTAGGTCACTCTGTCTACAATTGTACAAAAAGAATTTAAAAAAAGAAGAAAAGTTCCGACATAAAAACGTATTCCATCAGATAGACTAATCTAAATAATCTATGAGTGTAATATATATGCAATGTAATAGATTACATAACGAAACGCGCAGATGTCGGATCCAACACTGTTTACTATTAGATAATCAGAAGAAATCAGGGGAGGGGGGGCCAAATACTTTTTCACAGCTCTGTAACCTCTGTCTGGTTGCCATCAACTTTTCTACCAATGAAATCCCAAACAACAGCAACATCCTGTGAATTCCTCGGCTCACCCACCCGAGCGCTCGAGTTCTCTGCGCTTTAAAAACGCCACGCCGAAGATTTATGGAGCTGGTTTACTGTAGCTCAGCGATGAACAGCCCCCTAATTGCTGCCTGCTTGCCTTCATTGTGTTCTGTGTGTATGAATGAGTCAGATAAAATAAACCACATGGTGTGTGTGTGTTGTGTGTGTGTGTGTTTGTGCCTGTGTGTGTGTGTGTGAGGAGGCTTAACAGAACCTGCTGCTCTCATTTACTATCTCCTTGTGTGGTTTGGCAGCGGCTCTGTTGGTTAAGGGGGCGTAGAGCGGGCATCCGTCTCGGCGCGAGGCAGGCCTGGCTCGCCGCTTAGCCCCCTGCAAGGCTGGATGAGGGTGGTATCAGAGCAGCAGTCCCACAGGCTCCAGACCGGTAGTCTCTGCATGTGTGTGTTATGGTGTGTACATGTGTAGGTGTATGTGTGTGTGTCTTGGGAGGGGGGGGGGGTTACATCATAATCACACAGGTTTTAATAGAACCTCCAGATTTACAGATTTGCTATTGTTCTGCGTGTCACTCCAAATACCCTCCACCTCTCTGCGTGTTTTACGACGGCTGACCTCCCATTTCTGCTCTGAATTAACACCAGGCCATTTATTTGCAATTTATTCCCACACCGAGGTCATTATAATCGTGAAAGTAACACAATGGCGTGCACACACGCTAATGGCTAGGTGCCATGCTTCCGCTCACCGTGCCGGATAACAAGTGAGGCACGGCGGAGCGGAGTTGGACCTGCTTAGCGCTCTGGACGCAGACCACCCTTAGTAAAATGAAGTTCCCACCCAGGAGTGTTTTTTGTTTTTTTCGTTAGAGATCAGAGGAGGATGTTACTTCCTGATCACCCAAGTACTGTATATGTTCCCGCGTGGCGACGGATGAGATTCGGCGCCGGACACGCGGGATATTCCCTGTTTATCAGTGACACTCTCCCTCTCTGATGATCACGTGACTTCCTCCTGTAGTTGATGTTGTTTAAAACCCTTTGATGTCCAGCTCAACTGTTTGGTTGAGCACATCTGGAGGGAGGGGGGACGCTTGATAGCAGAAACGCCTGATTGGTTCCTCAGAGTGGTTTAACTCTGACTAACGTGACATCATCACAACATTAGCTAACATTCAGTTATTAGTGAGGCCTTGTTGTTTGGTAAATCACCCAAAATGTTACGATAACGTCAAGATCATCTGAAGTAACGTTAAAGTAGGAACTCATCATCACGCAATCCATCCTGAAACCCAGGTCCATGCAGAGACCTTCAGCAGTGGTCTTCCTCCACGGTCAGATACCTTCATTAGTGGTCTTCTTCCATGGTTAGACAACTTTGCCGGTGGTCTTCTTCCATGGTTAGACAACTTTGCCGGTGGTCTTCCTCCGAGTCAAAGACCGTCACCAGTTGTTTTCCTCCACATTCAGAGACCTTCATTAGTGGTCTTCCTCCATGGTTAGAGACCTTGACCAGTGGTCTTCCTCCGTGGTCAGAGTACTTCACTAGTGGTCTTCCTCTATGGTCAGAGACTTTCACCGGTGGTCTTCCTCCACATTCAGAGACCTTCACCAGTGGTCTTCCTCCATGGTCAGAGACCTTCACAAGTGGTCTTCCTCCATGGTCAGAGACCTTCACAAGTGGTCTTCCTCCATGGTCAGATACCTTCACCAGTGGTCTTCCTCCACATTCAGAGACCTTCACCAGTGGTCTTCCTCCATGGTCAGAGACCTTCACCAGTGGTCTTCCTCCACAGTATGAGACCTTCACCAGTAGCCTTCCTCTTTGGTTGGAGACCATCATCAGTGTCTTTCTCCTCTTCAGTGACTTCATTCATCTGGCATTGAAGGTAAGTTGATGATTCGGATACAACTTTTGTTATTCTAGGATTTATCCTCATATTTTTCCAGCAGTTTCTAGTTTGTTCACAGTTTCTATCATCACAGCTTCTCCGCACGGAAACTTTATTTATACAGAACCACCATTCAGACACGAGGCAATCCAAAGAACCTTTACAGAGATATAAAAAACACTAAAGAAGGACATTAAAGTAAAGTTAAAGGACAATTAAAACAAAATCAAGCAAATAAAAAGTTTACCAATTCAAGAAAGCTACGCAAAAGAGAAAAAAAGCATTTAAAGATAAAAACAAGAAAGTTAAAGTTCCAGACTCGGCGCAGGTCCAGAATCTTCTTCGGTAAAACCCACAGCGAACGTTAACGTTTTAATCCTGATTTAAAAGAGCTGAAAGTTTATGCTGACCTCAAGTATTCTTGGAGTTTGTTCCACGGAAGATAAAAAAGTTGCTTCACCTCGCTTGGTTCTGATCCTGGGAACATGGAACAAACCGGTCCCAGATGACCCGGGTGGCCTGATGCCTCGCGAAGCACAAGTATAGATTAGATGTGAATTCAGGCTTTCTATCCGATCATGAAGGATTTACTTGGACTCGTTCGTAGAATTTATTATTTCTTACTTTCCCACCTAACTCTTTGAGAGTTTGTAGTAAAAATTAACTCTCTGCTGCGGCCCAGTTCGTTAAATGCCGGCTTTGTGGACCAGGTTCTGGTATTCTGTTCTCCCTCCGTGTGTCTTTGTTATCATGGCGGATGGCCTGGATTCTGTCTCACGTTCTCACGCCTGGACACCTGGTCTCCATCTAGGCTCATCACCTACCATCAGCGCCAGCATAAAACACCGGTCCATCCCGCAAGACTTCGCCAGACCGTACCGTCACTTCCAGCGCTAATCATACGTTTCGGCCAAATTCCTGCTCTGTGATTTTTCTTGTGTTGTTTTTTTTTGATCAGTTTTTCAATCCGGTTTTTATTTTTGCGCTCCAGAATAATACTCACCTGTTCACCAGTAACGCCCGAACAGCCTTGTGCTCCTCCGTGATGAAGTCTCTTGGACGTGATGAAGTCTCCTTCTCCTCACAAACTCCTCGTTCCAGTGAGAGAAGAAAAGCGGTGAGGTCCGGTCAGGGATGTGGCGCCCTGAAGGTCGCAGCCATCACCAGATTTTACTCATTGGACCTTAAAAAAAAAAAATATATATATATATTAGTTGAATTGTACTTTAAAAATGGAGGCAAGGAGTAGATATTTTCATACATATTGTTTATATTTTGTAACACGGTAAAACAAATATTCATACACTTTTAAATTTACAACTTTAAAATGTTATAATTGTATTTGGTGAAGATGAAGTGAAGATTTGCAAACATGAAGATGATAGAGTCACATCTACACAGTATTATCAACAGGATAACCAATCCAGAAAGGTCCAGAAGATCAATATTTGTTACTTCTTACATTTGAGTGGACTAACCCTTTAATGTCCTGCTCAACTGTTTGGTGAAGCACATTTTGATTCAGTATTCCTTATTAAAAAATGGGACTGAACATTTTATAATAGGACCCAGTGGGGGCGTGTATATGCGAAAGAGTAAGGGGCCGAGGGTGGAGCCCTGGGGGACACCAGAGGTCAAAGGGGCCATAGAGGAGGTGGCATTAACTAGGATATTGAGAATGTCTCTTACAAAATGTTTTTGGCTAATTAAAGCATGTGAGGACTTCCTAAACAGAATTATGTAACTTAGTACAACTTGGTACAAGTATATAAAAAAATTACTTTATCATATAAGTCGAGCTAAATCGATTATTTAACATGAAAAACAAAATTTCACCTGAATTAATTTCGTAAATCTGATTTAGATTGTTTCCTTTTTTAAAATTAGGCTTTGAGTTTCTGAGATATTAAAAGAACAAATGCCCCGAAAAGCCAAAATATGTACTATTATTTATTTTGAGGTGAGGACATCAAAGGCTGAGACCAAATCCGTGAACCTCCTCAGATAATTACACAAAACCTTTTACAACTGCTGTTGAAAGCTGCAGGAGAAGATCTGAACATTGTTGTGTGTTCGCTGAGGAGATTCCAGGAATTCACAGAACTCGAACATCCGCTCATGTTGGGACAGCGACCACAGCAAACGGGACAGCCGACGCAAGATGTTCCTCTCCAGCATCGTCTCCCACTCGCTTTTCCCTCCGCGGAGAGTTCCAAGGCTGTGGAGGGAAAAACACAAACACTGAAGTTTGAAGTAGTAGTTTATTTATTTATCTGGTTAGCTGAACAAACCTTCCAGGATTCCACTGACGTCTCTCCATGTTCAGCAGCTGGATCGTCGTCGATCATCGGCTCCTCCGGCTCTTCTACCTTCTGATGAAGAATTGTTCACACTGACAGTCAGAGTCACTTTTTAGCATGTAGACGAACAGAGGAGGTGAGTTTAATCACGTTCTTACTTCAGTGAGAGTGTTCCATGCTAGAAACACTCGTAGTACTGACTCAGGCATTCGAGTCATCTGAAGAGTTAAACTCTTACCAGGCTGTAATTGTTTATCTCTTTAACTTAAACATTATCAGAACCTCTGATAGAGTGAAACTAGTCCAAACAACTCAAAGTCAAAGATAAAGTTGTCTCCGTTAACTCTGATTAAGTCAGAACCAGTTCAAGTTTCTGGGAAAAAGTATTTAGCATGTAGACAAAAAGCCACAACACAACACATTACGAAAAACGATCTACAAAAGCCACAATCCAACACGTTGAGGAAAACAAAACCTGCAAAAGCAACATTTTAAAAAAAGATCTGCGAAAGCCACAAAACAAACACATTAAAAAAACGATCTGCAAAAGCCACAACACAACAAGTAAAATAAAACGATCTGTGAAAACCGAGACACAACAAATTTTTAAAAAAACGTCTGCAAAGGCCACAACACCACACATTGAGGGAAAAAAACCGGGCAACAGCCACATCAAAAGACATTAAGAAAAACGATCTGCGAAAGCCACAAAACGACAGATTAGAAAAACGATCTGCAAAAGACACAAAATCACATATTAAAAAAAAACGATCTGCAAAAGCCACAACACAACATATTGAGGAAAACAAAACCTGCAAAAGCCACATCAAAAGACATTTAAAAAAAGATCTATAAAAGCCACGACACAACACATTAAAGAAATCATCTGCAGAAGCCCCATCACAAAACATAGGAAAAACGATCTGCGAAAACCACGACACAACATATTTAAAAAAACGTCTGCAAAGGCCACAACACAACACATTGAAGAAAAAAAACACGCAAAAGCCACAACACAACACATTAAAAAAAAACTCATACAAAAGGCACATCACAACAGATTCAATAAAAAGAACAACAAAAGCCACAACACAACACATTTAAAAAAAAAAAAAAACATCTGCCAAAGCCACATCAGAACACATTAAGAAAAACAATCTACAAAAACCACAACACAACATACTAAAAAAACATCTAAAAAAACCACATCACAACACATGAAAAAAAACAATATGTAAAAGCCACAACACACATATATGAACCAGATTTGGACAAAATGGGACCAACTGTTGAGAAATGATGGTCCAAAAACTTTCGGAGATAAAGCTCCCCTAGTGTCAGAAATATATAATTGCCGTTTCCCAAAAATCAACCCAGTTCCTCCTCACATTTGCGTCTACTTAGTTATAAAATTTTAAAATGATCGATGAAATATTCTTTGAGTAAACAGTGTTTGTTATTTTAAAAAAAAGCTCCCCTAGTGAGTAAAATATGAACTACTAAAATAAAATACGCTATTTACATGATGGATCTCCTCGAGTTGATTCATATCCACCAAATACGTTATAAAAGTTCATCTCTGGAGGCACTGACTGTTTTAGATGTTCACCCCTTTGACCTTCTTCTCCTCTCTGATGGTCCACCGAGAAAAATGCACCTGTGGTCACCCATAGGTGCTGGGAAAATGAGAGAGGGGAACTTTTTTAAAACTTTTTTCCACATCTAAACCATAAACATCTCTGGGGAAGAAAGCTGAAAACACACAACACACTGAAACTGTCATGGTTAATCCGCACAATTCCACATTTTTGCACTTTTCCTCACAACTTTTCACGGCGTAAAAACATTCAAACACCAGAACGGAGTGCAGTTAACACTGATGATATACAAAAGGCCAAAACATTTGGGTCCACAAACAACAGCATGAAGGCCCTCACATCTGATGGAACGCTCAGCTGACCACCCATTTACTTCACCACCTATTTAGTTTATACCACAGACCATTTCTTGACAGTAAAATGTTAATCATGTCATTATATTCAATCATATCGCGGGCTCTCACATAGATAATTACTCAGTCATCCATTTTTTTTCTTCTCCTCTTTTTTTGTTTTAATGCCTGCTTATCAAACCCAAATAACAGCTGGAAGGGAAAAACTATAATTTTGACATGAGTGGGCTGATAGAAAAATTCTGCTGGAACAGAAATCGTACCTCAAGTTTCACTCAGACTTGTTGAAGTTTTGGTCAGTAAACATGCATAAAAAAATAAATATAAATAATGGGCAAAAGTCTGTCTGAAAACATTCCAACCGAAAAAAAAAATCCCTGGTTCGTTCAGGCCTCCCTCCAAAGCCACTCCTCTAAAACACAGGAGAGTCTGATGGCCGACCGCACCGACACCCCGGGTTCAAGCCGGGACAAACTGGGGGTTTAAAAGTATAATTAAATACATCCAGGTATTTCAATGACCATAAAATGATTTATAGCTTATGGGTGGAGAACGAGGGGCTATTTATAATGTCAATTTTCTCCTAATAGCGAGTTGATTATCTCATTATCATGCAGCTATATCGCTATCGCCATGACGACGCAGCAGACAAGACCCGGTCGTTAAGCAAAGCGCCAAAATTATGAGCGAAACAATGTCGGAAAACAACAAATGTCCTTGTTAATGACCTGAACCGACAAAAAAAAACAAAAAAACACAACAATTAAGCTCAAGAAAACTTTCATCCACCAACAGTGAATCACACAAATTGATTTCTCGTGTCGCCATGGCAACGCAAACACACAGCAAAGGGCAGCTTCAAAAGAAGTGTCTGCTCGTGTTGAGCCTTGATAGAAGTAAACTCAGATGTCCTCATCAATAATGGAAACTCCTGAGTTGATTTTGAATATCATTTGTTGTATTCACGGTGTTGATGAAGGTTTTCATTTTCTGAGTCACATGACCGGTCGAACCGGAAGTTCAGCCGAGGGTAAAAAATGTGAGAAACGTCAATCAGTTGGATGGATGGCTGGATGGATGGATGGATGGATGGATGGATGGCTGGATGGATGGATGGATGGATAGATAACACTATATATATACATATATATATACACACACATACACACATAAACATACACGCATATACATAGGTATATACATACACATACATGCATGAACACATATATATATACAAACATATATATATATATAACATATATATTAATATATTATACATATATATATACATATATATATATATAATATATATATATATATATATATATATATATATATATTATATATAAATATATATAAAGGTATTTCTGACAGATTCCTCCACTACTAATAATCCTGATAATAACTTGTTATGAAAGAGGAGCGATGATTTCTTAATGCACAGTGTCATGGGTAAAAACATCTTATGATCTGGTCTCTTGGTCTCTCTCTCACTCTATTCTCTCTCTCTCTGTCTGTCTGTCTGTCTGTGTGTCTGTCCGTCTGTCTTTTCTCTATTCTCTCTGTCTCTCGCTCTCTATCTCAATTCTCTCTTTCTCTCCATTCTCTCTCTCTCATTTTCTCTCTCTCTCTCGGTTCTCTCTCTTTCTCTCTCTCTGTCTCTCTCTCTCTGTTTTTCTAATTTTTTTTCTGTCTCTCTCTCAGTTATCTCTCTTTTTCCCTCTCAGTTTTCTCTCTCTCACCCTCTCTCCCCCTCTCTCTTCTGAGGTTTCTGCCCGTTAAAAGGCAGATTTCTCTCGCCCCTGTCCACAGAGGAGTTTATTGGGTCTCTGTAAGATAATTAAACCCAAACTTTGCTCTAGATCTCCTCCTTCTGGAAAGAACCTTGAGACTCTTTTCATTTCAAACATGTGATAAATAAATAAATAAAAAACAAACAAACCCACAAAATAACATATAAATGCACAAATTGAAATAACGAAAACAAAACAAAAAACAGTAAAAAAAAAAAAAACAGTAAAAAAAAAAGGATTATTATTACTTGTCCATTATTCTTCTATAAATTATTCTTCTTAGATTTCTACGATTAAAATCATATCTTATGAGCAAAAAAATATGTAAATACAGTCAAAAGAAATATATACTCTTTAAAATGTATATACACACAAATAAATACATAAACAAAATATAAATATCCCGCAAATTATAAATTCATTTTTAAAGTCATTTCTCTTACATATATTGTAAAAAAATAATAAATAATAAATACAACATCCGATTTGATATGCTTCCAGGATTGATGTAGCTTTTTAGCAAACCCTGCAGAATAACATTTTGATGACAATAAACAAATCTAATGTTGTAAAAAAAAATTACGATATAAATGAAAATGACAAAGTTAGAGATTAAAGATTAATTTAGTGTTATCTGAGAAACATATCATAAACATTTCCCTGATCTCTGTCATTTCTAGTATTCGGATTAAACTAAAATGAACGCCTTAGTGCGAGGAAGAACAGGATGAAAATGCCACAAAATAAGGCAAAACATTACAATATCGAGGATTCGCCGAATAAACCCAACCCAAAACGTTTGATTCTAAATTGATATTGAAAGTTAGAATGTTAATTTGTGATATTAGTGACATATAATATATATTTAATTTAATGCTGATATGAAGAACTTTGGAATTTTTGCATTCTTGTATGTGAGAAATTCTTTTTATTAATATATTTATGGAAATTTGAGCTTTGAATATTGAACAAAATGCATTTAAATAGCGCCAAACATTTTTTCTCAGCCATAAAGTTTGTTTCCTCCTGGTTAAAGGTGAGATGAATTAGTCCCCGCCCACAAGAGCTGTTCAGTTTATAGTCTGTTCTCGACATCCTTTCATTTTCACAATGGCTCTATAATTCACCTGGGGGGGCCTCAGAGGATTTTTCTTAAATATTTCTATAAATACAACATATTTATAATATCTATATGTATATATTATGTATATATACATGTATATATAAATATATCATATTTTGCACATCAAGGATGACGTATTTGATGGAGTAAAGTGTCCGAAATGACAGTAAGGGGAAAAACATGCTAATAACGTTTCTGCCACTAGGGGGCTCTCCACAAAAACAAACCAGAGTCAGACTGCGAGTGAGAAGCTTTGCTTCACTCTTCATCATCATCATCGATTCAAAATCTGTCAGTCATGATTCAGGCATTCAACGATGACAGAGGAAATGTTCTTTTCTTTTTTTTAAATGTTTAATCACGTTTATAAACTCCGTTTCTTTTCGTTCTTCGTCTCTCTCCTGTAGAGGTGATTAAAAATAAATATTTAAGAAGAATTATATAAGAATTATTTCTTATAAGAAATGCGGCCCAAAGTTTACATACAGTCTAAATGAATATAGAAAAATAAAAAAAAACAACATTTGTAAAACATAATTCAAAATTTATTCAGACAAAGTTTATTCAAGCCGATAATAAAACAAAATCATATCATAGAAATAGGAAAATAAAAGCTTTGTACTTGAAGAAGAGGAGGAGCTTAAAGTCAAACCTGTGTGTTACAGGTAACCAGTGAAGAGTAGCTGGAACTGGACTCATCTTGGTTCTGGTTAGCAGAACCAAGAAGTGAAGTGCATTACGTAATGCAGAAAAACAACATATTACATCTAAATAACATCTTCAGACATTATATATTCGTAAAATTCTGCAGATATTAAGCGTATTGTAAGGATGATGCGTCCGAAACACGACACAAGAACTACAATATGAAGAAATATACATCGATTACATTTTAAAGTACACTTGAGTAAAGTATAATATCCAAGTACGGCTTATGTTGTAGTACTTTATGTTGTTGTAGTAGTTTTCATGGTGTAGTATATTAATATTAAACCTCTTATGAGTGTTCTATTAGAAGACTTCTTTGGAATAAAAGGAAAAGTCTTCTTCTCATTATACTTTAAGAGTAATGATCGAAGTTTGACTTTGTACTGAAGCAGTAGGAAGTACAACTATAGCAGTATTTTGGAAGTGTATAGTTATAGCAAATGTAAAATATTTGTATATATAATATAAATGACTAGATAACAGGTTAAATACAAGTGCAAATTCTTTTTCTGTATACTCGTCAGTATAAACCGAGTACTAAAGTATAACAGTGTTGAGTACATCTCCGGTAAGTACTTATGGTGTATTTCTGCAAGTATTGACTCTGAGTTTAAAGGTGCAGTGTGTAAAATTAAGGAGGTATTTAAAAGTATCTCTTTGATTAATTGGAATCTAAAATTCATTACTATATTTTTTTTTGTGTCACTGTCAGATGAAGATAAAAATCATCATCATCAGGTTTAGATTCATTAATTGAATCTGAGCTCACAGCGCTCTGACCTCTAAAACTATCCCAGCATGCATTTGGGTTCGGTGATGAAGTGAATGAGTGGTGAGGTTGATGAGGTGATTTTGTGCAGCAGATATTAGACATTATTTAGTGTCGTAAGTTGACATTAAACTCGAGATTCTCTTGTTGTTTTTATGAAAGTTTATTATTAGTTGTCATACTTTTGTTCCTCCTGTTTTTTTTCCGCCAACAATGATTTTGTTATATTTCTTTTCATACATTTAATTCAATTAAACAAATTCAAATTAAAGACTAATATTGTATTTCACATCTACTGTATTCATCCCTTAAATGCCAATTGGAAAGAAAATGATTTATTCTCATATTTTATCTTAAATACTATAATTTTTCCATAAAATGACCAATAGTTGATGCAGAGCTTGTTTTTAAACTTCTTTTTTTTTTAAATCAGACTTTTAACATGAGTTCAAGATGACATTTTGTGTATCAATGAAAATTATCCATTTTAAAGTTGAAACTTTTGACGAAGCATGATTTTTAGAAAACTTTTCGACCCTGATTAGACTTTTTTTTTGTCGTAAGAAGTTAAATAATTCTGTTTAGTAAGTCCTCGCATGCGTTAATATCTAAAAATAAATCCTACTTATCAAATTGGATTTCCTGAATAAATAAAGATGTGGGTTTTTTTTAAATTTTATATTAATGTTTATAATAATGTGACAACAAATAGATGTCGGTACATGTAAAATAAAAAAGCAAAGGACATTATTAAGCATCGTGTGTTGACATTAAGCTAGAGTTCATGCCGATGTGACCTATGACCCCAGCTGGTGAAGATTTTCTTATTGTTATATTAACTTGCATCATTGTTTGCTCTTTTTGTTTACTATTGATTGTCCTACTTTTGTTTCTTGTGTTTTTATTTTGCCGACTACTGTTTGATTTTTGAAATTTTTTATATTTAAATGAATTATTTGCATCTGTTTTTATATATCTTTTGTTATTTTACTACGCTGACTGATATTGTATTTCAAATAAACTGCTTTATTTATTGATTGTTTATAAATTATATATCATTGGTTCAGTTTGAAATGTTCTGTGAAAGTCTCTTTTGTTGTTTGATTTTCAAACCATAGTTTTTGTATGCTGCTACTCTTATTTTCTTTTGTTTTTTAAGCATTTGATGTTTGCATGAAAGTCGCTAAATAAATATAGATGAATTTCTCTTTAAAAAATTCCTTGTAGATGAAGAAACCTGTCGTACCTGTTTATACTAAACAGGTCCATCAAATACTAAATGTAATAAAATACATTTCTTACAGCAAACATGAGATTGTTTGCTGCTCCTCAAAAGCAAACAATCCATGTTGTTTGCTGTAACCATGGTAACAACTAAACTGAGAAGTTTTTGGGCTGGTCTAGATTTGAATCATGATCGTTTTAACAGGAGTTTCATAACTGCGTTTGTATTCTCGAGAACCAAACATCCAAGTACCTGAAGTATTTTATCAGGCATCAGTTGATCCACGCGTTATAAACAACACTCTGACACCGCCCCCATGATCTAATGACTTTTGTCATCAACTGTTAATCATCAGTGTTGGGGAATCGTGAAGTACATGTAATCAGTTTTATGATATTTTTCCGTGACTGGACTTTTAGTTCTGTGAGGTTTTAGTTTTTTGGTTTGACCCAGGAACGGACTCAGATGCGTGCCGCGAGGTTAAAAGGGATATAAGGGTTATAAATGTAATGAATAAAGTGTCTGGAGAGCTGGAGAAGTGAGCAAGCAGGTTGTTGGTGGTGAGAGAGGATGAGAGCAAAAATGTCCAGAAACGAAAAACATCTAAAGTTATAGTTATACGCCTGAAAAGTCAAGAATATTGTGGAACGGTTTTTACCGCTGCCGCCGCAGGAACCTTCTTGTTATCGGGATAAACCCTGTCATGGATGTTTTTCTTCTTCAGCGAGGAAGAAGGGTAATTTTGGGAGTGTTGGGTTGTATATTTCTGACACTAGGGGCAGCTTCCTCTCCAAAAATTGTGAGGCCATAATTTCTCAACTGTGGGTTTGATTTACATCTGGGGGCCAGAGGGTTGACCAGAGGTGGCACAGGCCATCCCTTGAATCTTAGTGGCCACCCCAGGTGGCCCCGCCCCTCCCAAAGGTCCAACGTGATAGGTCGTTTGTGTTGTCTGTCAATTGTCTATCATTTGTACTTTGTAGTTCTCCTACACAAAACTAACATTTTACGGTGCTTTGATACCGGCAAAACTATCAATATTTATTTTCATCCATGTACATCTGCTGTTAAGGTAAATTATACGTAAATGATACCTCTGTGAAGTAAACAGCAGAGCGCAACCCAAGTCAGTAAGACGGTGGACGGACCAAGACGACTTCAGCCAACTCGGTTAGCTTAATGCTAACATATGATGGGAATTGCCATTTACATGCTAAAGGAATTAGCAATGACAGCGCGACCATCATCAAATGATAAACAAGTACGTACAATTAAGTTATCTGACTTTAAATAAATATTTTTTAGGGTAAGTTGAGAGAGTGTTTGCTGACCAGACGCTGCTCTGAACATTTTTTAATGATAAAGAGGGTCTCCTTCGAACACAACTTCTGTATTTTCCACATTCATGCACCACTTTTCAGGTACACACTGGTGAGTACACACCAACACCGTCAGAGTTTTGTTACTTAACATATTTGGAGACGGAAATTAACTGTAATATTTAAATAGTTATTTATTAACCGTTATTTATTTTGATATGTAAATAGGTATTCATCTATGTGTAATTACTTATGTCAATGTCAGATAGATAGAAAGTGACTACACACATACATACTCTGACAGAAAAATTAACAAATAAAATACACGTGTAAATTAAAATACAGGATTAAAATTCTCCTGTGGAACCTTTTCCCAATCTGGGTTCGGGGGGCGGAAACCCCCTCTACATTTAAGATTAGGTTTAAAACCTTCTTTTATGATAAAGTTTATGAGTAAGGCTGGCATAAATTAGCTCTTAGCTATGCTGCTATAAGTTTTTGACTACTAAGGGATCTCCCATGATGCATTGAGCTTTTCTCTCTCCCTCTCTCACTCTCACTCTTTATACATCCCTGTCACTTTAATGCATGTCACCGGATTAATGCATGTTACTGGATTAATGCATGTTACTGGATTAATGCATGTAACTGGATTAATGCATGTTAATGGATTAATGCATGTAACTGGATTAATGCATGTTGCTGGATTTATGCATCTAACTGGATTAATGCATGTAACTGGATTAATGCATGTTGCTGGATTTATGCATGTAACTGGATTAATGCATGTAACTGGATTAATGCATGTTTCTGGATTAATGCATGTTATTGGATTAATGCATGTTTCTGGATTAATGCATGTTTCTGGATTAATGCATGTTATTGGATTAATGCATGTAACTGGATTAATGCATGTATCTGGATTAATGCATGTTTCTGGATTAATGCATGTTTCTGGATTAATGCATGTTTCTGGATTAATGCATGTAACTGGATTAATGCATGTAACTGGATTAATGCATGTTTCTGGATTAATGCATGTTATTGGATTAATGCATGTAACTGGATTAATGCATGTTCCTGGATTAATGCATGTAAATGGATTAATGCATGTCACCGGATTTATGCATGTTTCTGGATTAATGCATGTTATTGGATTAATGCATGTAACAGGATTAATGCATGTTACCGGATTTATGCATGTTTCTGGAATAATGCATGTTATTGGATTAATGCATGTAACAGGATTAATGCATGTAAATGGAATTTTGTCATTAATGAAACTCATGAAGTCGTTGCTATTTAGAGTTCTAGGAATACGGGTCTCAATAGAACTCTGACTCTCAGTCAGCCTGCCTAAAGTGCTGAACAGAACGCTGGGGATGTTCTGATGGTTTTCTATCGGTGCAGAGTAACGGGCCGCTCTGGCGCTGAGGATGTCTCTCCTATATGTTTTAATACTATGTTGTCAGGCTAAGCGGTACCCTACAAACTCTCTGTGACGCCGTTTTCTTTCCAGTTTATGTTTGTTTGAGGTTTGGAGTCAGGTTGTTGAACCATGGAGCTTCTCTCCTTTGTTTCACACCCTTCCTTTTTAGGGGGGCGATAGAGTCCAGAGTTAATCTGAGTGAGTTTGCAGCCCTTTCCACAAAATAATCAATATGCGCAGGACTAACGTTAGAGTCCGATTCTTTTAAGTCGAGACATGCAGCTGAACTAAGTGATGATGGAAGAGTTTCTTTAAATGTTGTTACAGCTTCTTCAGATATATTTGTAGTAGAATGATTTTTCTAGTGGCGAGTGATTTAGTTATCAAACAGTGGTCTGATAGCAGTGGGTTCTGTGGATGAACTTTTAGTTGTTCAATGTCAATTATGTCAGGACTAAATCCAGGGTGTGATTAAAACAATGAGTGGGTTCATTAACACACTGACTGAAACCAACACAGTCTAATATTAAGTTAAACGCAGCACCGAGACTATCTCTGTCTTTATCTACGTGAATGTTAAAGTCACCTAGATTTTGTGTGTGCTAATACTTTTTTCTTTTTGTGTTTAATCTTCGCATGAACGTTGCTAAATAATAAAAGGTGAGTTTTGTCTTCATCAGAATAAAGTTTATTGTGATCATCCACTGGAGGATCTGCATATATTAAACCCAGGATGGGGATCAAACAATGACATCACTGATTAAACATGAATGACAGCAGGTCCAAATCCACTGATAGATTTTTACCACCAGGAACAAATGATGAAATTGGTAGAAGAGAGAAAAACAAAAACATTCAGAAGGTTACATTTATTGTTTGTTGTAGAAATTCCAGGCTGGTGCAGGAATCATTCGGCATCGACCACATCAGACCACCAGAGTCATTCATTCTGAAACTTGTCGGCAAAATGTCGAATAATACCCCGTTGTCGCTGTGAGAAAGACGAGAGACGTGAGTGAAAAAAAAAAATGCTTAAAAAACGCTCTCTCTGCGTATTTGAAGAGTTGTTGCAAAAGCATATAAAGTTTATTGGAAACTGGGTCAAAGTTCATGTTTTGTACACATGAACAGAAATACTTTGATTAACAGACACTGGTTAAATTTTTCAGCATGTCAGGAAGTTCAACATACACGTCTGTGTCTGAGCGTCAGAAGTCCATCGTATCCCTTTGAGGCTGTTTTTTTCTCCTTACGTTGTGACTGTCAATGAATTGTTCACATATAAACTTGGATCCACTTTTAAATGTTTGATTAGCATATTAAATAAATCTAAGACAAATTCTTACCTTATTTATCTTTGGGTTAACAACATCCTTCTGGATTCTGGACGGTACATTTGGACCAGCAGAACTCTCCTGGATCCAGATGAAGGTGAGCATGAGGGCCACAAGAACTGCAGCAGTGAACGTCTTCATCTCTGGAGGTTCTGACGGGTTCAGTTCTTCACTGCTTTGACTCTTCTGGTGACTCTTGTAAGTTTCTCTGTCGTCTCTTCCTCGAATGTTCTGGTTTTTATACTCACCTGGAACTCTAGAACCTGTTTCTGTCCCCGAGAAAGACGAGAGACGTGGATAAAGTGTTAATGTCTAGTATCATCACTCTGTCTGTGTATTTGAAGAGTTCATTTACAAAAGAAAACAAAGTCTATCATAACTCCAAGGCAGCGCTCAGCAAACTCCACGACACCATCAGTGCGTTAGAGACGTTCATCCTGATGCTGTTTTTATCACCGCTGGAGACTTTAATCAGTGTAAAATACTTACTATATTTGATAAATACTACCATCATGTGGATATTCCAACTGGTGATAAGAACACACTGGATCATGTTTACTGCGATATACGTAGTGCATACAGGGCTAAACCCCGCCCCCACTTCAGACAGAATAACACAGATTTGTGTCTGAGAAGGAAACGGTTTGATCTGTAGATTTTCTTCTTTTTCTTCATTTTATTTTTGGTTTGTATGTAATTTTTTAGTTTTCGCAACTGTTTTGAACTATGGCTTAATCTTCTTCTGCAATTTGTCTCAAAGTGACTTTATCGGTTGTGTAAAACACTTTGAATTACCTTTTTAATGAAATGTGCTGGATAAAGACGGAGGGAGGGAGGGATGGGTGGGTAGACAGACAGATAGAAGGTGACTAAAAAAGAGGACATATTTTATAATAGGAGATATAGTATATATACATACACATAGAAACATATATATATGCACATATATACACATATAGATACATACAGGGTGGGCAGAAACCCTCTCTACATTTAAAAGTATGTTTAAAACCTTTTGTGATAAAGCTTATAAATAAGGCTGGCATAAACTAGCTCTTATCTATTCTGCTATAGGTTTAGATTGCTTGGGATCTCCCATGATGCACTGAGCTTTTCTCCTTCCTCTGTCACTGTCACTCTTTATACATTCCTCTCACATTAATGCATGTTACTGGATTAATGCATGTAACTGGATTAATGCATGTTTCTGGATTAATGCATGTTCCTGGATTAATGCATGTAAATGGATTAATGCATGTCACCGGATTTATGCATGTTTCTGGATTAATGCATGTTATTGGATTAATGCATGTAACAGGATTAATGCATGTTACCGGATTTATGCATGTTTCTGGATTAATGCATGTTATTGGATTAATGCATGTAACAGGATTAATGCATGTAAATGGAATTTTGTCATTAATGAAACTCATGAAGTTGTTGCTATTTAGAGTTCTAGGAATACGGGGCTCAATAGAACTCTGACTCTCAGTCAGCCTGCCTAAAGTGCTGAACAGAACCCTGGGGATGTTCTGATGGTTTTCTATCGGTGCAGAGTAACGGGCCGCTCTGGCGCTGAGGATGTCTCTCCTATATGTTTTAATACTATGTTGTCAGGCTAAGCGGTACCCTACAAACTCTCTGTGACGCCGTTTTCTTTCCAGTTTATGTTTGTTTGAGGTTTGGAGTCAGGTTGTTGAACCATGGAGCTTCTCTCCTTTGTTTCACACCCTTCCTTTTTAGGGGGGCGATAGAGTCCAGAGTTAATCTGAGTGAGTTTGCAGCCCTTTCCACAAAATAATCAATATGCGCAGGACTAACGTTAGAGTCCGATTCTTTTAAGTCGAGACATGCAGCTGAACTAAGTGATGATGGAAGAGTTTCTTTAAATGTTGTTACAGCTTCTTCAGATATATTTGTAGTAGAATGATTTTTCTAGTGGCGAGTGATTTAGTTATCAAACAGTGGTCTGATAGCAGTGGGTTCTGTGGATGAACTTTTAGTTGTTCAATGTCAATTAAGTCAGGACTAAATCCAGGGTGTGATTAAAACAATGAGTGGGTTCATTAACACACTGACTGAAACCAACACAGTCTAATATTAAGTTAAACGCAGCACCGAGACTATCTCTGTCTTTATCTACGTGAATGTTAAAGTCACCTAGATTTTGTGTGTGCTAATACTTTTTTCTTTTTGTGTTTAATCTTCGCATGAACGTTGCTAAATAATAAAAGGTGAGTTTTTCTTTATATCTTTTGATATATATCAAAAGATAATAGTTTAAATAAAAACCCACAGATGTGTAATAGAACTCTAAATTTTTATTTCCACTGTTCCTTGTATTTGCGTCAATAAAACAAGTCGACAAATTTGATCCAGTTGAGAGAAAAACTCCAAACGACTGTTTTTACAGTATTCTGGAGATGAAAGATCTGTTCACACGTTTTGTCTTCATCAGAATAAAGTTTATTGTGATCATCCACTGGAGGATCTGCATATATTAAACCCAGGATGGGGATCAAACAATGACATCACTGATTAAACATGACTGACAGCAGGTCCAAATCCACTGATAGATTTTTACCACCAGGAACAAATGATTAAGTGAGAAAAACAAAAACATTCAGAAGGTTACATTTATTGTTTGTTGTAGAAATTCCAGGCCGGTGCAGGAATCATTCGGCATCAACCAAATCAGAACATCAGGGTCATTCATTCTGTAACTTGTGGGCAAAATGTCGAATAATACCCCGATGTCGCTGTGAGAAAGAGGAGAGACGTGAGTGAAAAAAAAAAATGCTTAAAAAACGCTCTCTCTGCGTATTTGAGGAGTTGTTGCAAAAGCATATAAAGTTTATTGGAAACTGGGTCAAAGTTCATGTTTTGTACACATGAACAAAAATACTTTAATTTGCAGACACTGGTTAAATTTTTCAGCATGTAAGGAAGTTCAACATACAATTCTAGGTCTGAGTCTCAGAAGTCCAGGGTCTCCCTTTGTGGCTGGTTTTCTCTCTTGAGGTCGTATCTGTCAATGAATTGTTCACATATAAACTTGGATCCACTTTTAAATGTTTGATTAGCATATTAAATAAATCTAAGACAAATTCTTACCTTATTTATCTTTGGGTTAACAACATCCTTCTGGATTCTGGACGGTAAATTTGGACGAGCAGAACTCTCCTGGATCCAGATGAAGGTGAGCATGAGGGCCACAAGAACTGCAGCAGTGAACGTCTTCATCTCTGGAGGTTCTGACGGGTTCAGTTCTTCACTGCTTTGTCTCTTCTGGTGACTCTTGTAAGTTTCTCTGTCGTCTCTTCCTGGAATGTTCTGGTTTTTATACTCACCTGGAACTCTAGAACCTGTTTCTGTCCCCGTGAGAAAGACGAGAGACATGGATAAAGTGTTAATCTCTAGTATCATCACTCTGTCTGTGTATTTGAAGAGTTCATTTACAAAAGCAAACAAAGTCTATCATAACTCCAAGGCAGCGCTCAACAAACTCCACGACACCATCAGTGCGTTAGAGACGTTCATCCTGATGCTGTTTTTATCACCGCTGGAGACTTTAATCAGTGTAAAATACTTACTATATTTGATAAATACTACCATCATGTGGATATTCCAACCAGTGATAAGAACACACTGGATCATGTTTACTGCGATATACGTAGTGCATACAGGGCTAAACCCCGCCCCCACTTCAGACAGAATAACACAGTTTTGTGTCTGAGAACGAAACGGTTTGATCTGTAGATTTTCTTCTTTTTATTCATTTTATTTTTGTTTGTATGTAATTTTTCAGTTTTCGCAATTGTTTTGAACTATGGCTTAATCTTCTTCTGCAATTTGTCTCAAAGTGACTTTATCGGTTGTGTAAAACACTTTGAATTGCCTTTTTAATGAAATGTGCTGGATAAAGACGGAGGGAGGGAGGGATGGGTGGGTAGACAGACAGATAGAAGGTGACTAAAAAAGAACATATTTTATAATAGGACATATAGTATATATACATACACATAGAAACATATATATATGCACATATATACACATATAGATACATACAGGGGGGGCAGAAACCCTCTCTACATTTAAAAGTAGGTTTAAAACCTTTTGTGATAACGCCTATAAATAAGGCTGGCATAAACTAGCTCTTATCTATGCTGCTATAGGTTTAGTTTGCTGGGGATCTCCCATGATGCACTGAGCTTTTCTCCTTCCTCTGTCACTGTCACTCTTTATACATTCCTCTCACATTAATGCATGTTACTGGATTAATGCATGTTACTGGATTAATGCATGTTACTGCATGAATGCATGTTACTGGATGAATGCATGTTACTGCATGAATGCATGTTACTGGATTAATGCATGTTACTGGATTAATGCATGTTACTGGATTAATGCATGTTACTGGATGAATGCATGTTACTGGATTAATGCATGTTACTTGATGAATGCATGTTACTGCATGAATGCATGTTACTGGATTAATGCATGTTACTGGATGAATGCATGTGTTTTTAGAATTTTTAAATGTTTAATTCCACTGTTCCTTGTATTTACACACGACTGCTTATACATTTTTCTAAAGATGAAAGATCTGTTCACACGTTTTATCCTCATCAGAATGAGGTTTATTGTGGTCGTCCACCGGTGGATCTGCATATATTAAACCGAGGATGGGGATCAAACAAGGACATCACTGATTAAACATGAATGACAGCTGGTCCAAATCCACCATCAGGAGTTTCTCTCCCCGTGAGAAAGAGGAGAGACATGAGCACAGTATTAATCTCTAGTATCACCACTCTCTCTACATATTTGAAGAGTTCGTTTAAAAAGACAAGTAAAGCCTATCGTAAACTCGGTCAAAGACATCCAGACAGGATGTTGATCAGAACCCACATCCTCCTTTGTGAAAGACAAGATGTGGAGTTTTTACTGCTGAAATGCCGTCCCTATTATCTAGCCAGGAAATTTACTGCCGTGTTTTTGGCTGTTGTTTACATCCCGCCCCGAACTAACTCCAAGGCAGCGCTCAGCAAACTCCACAACACCATCAGTGCGTTAGAAACGGTAACATGCATTAATGTTTGAGTGCTGCCCTGGAGTTAAACAACAGCCAAAAACACAGCAGTAAATGTCCTGAGTTATGATAGACTTTGTTTGCTTTTGTAAATGAACTCTTCAAATACACAGACAGAGTGATTATACTAGAGATGAACACTTTGATCATGTCTCTCATGATAACATCTACAAACACGTGGGCAGGTACTCGAAATGATATTCTTTATATTTGTCTGTATTTTATACCTCTATTTAAACACAAATAAATAAATATATAGAGAATCTTTTTATATATATATATTTAGATTTATATATATATATATATATATATGTTTATATATATATATATGTGTGTTTATATATATATATATATATATATAAACACATATATATATATATATATATAAACATATATATATATATATATATATATATATATATATATGTTTATATATATATTTACACACTATACACACTGCTCAAGATTTTAATGAGAACACTTAAATCAAACATCTCAGATCTGGAAGAATAAAATATTCCAGTTTAAAATCTTTATTAATTTCATATTTTAAATTGTTGATAAAAAAATAACGTAAGAGCCATCAATGCAAACCAGAATCATGAACCCGTTGAGGACTAGATTCAGAACCAGACTCAAAAGCAAAGTGGAAAAATGAGATCCCAGGCTGATCCAACTTTTGTGAATTTCCTCAAGACAACTTTTACTAATCACAGGCCCACTTCCAAAGTCCCATTCCTCTCCAAAGTTCTGGAAAAAGTAGTTGCTGCCCACCTTCAGGACCACCTCAAATACAACAACCTTTTTGAAACCTTTCAGTCTGGTTTTGGCTCCGCCCACAGCACAGAAACAGTTCTGCTTAAAGTCACAAAGAAACCATCGGATGGCAGCAGATGCTGGTTCACCTTCCCTCCTGATTCTCCTTGATTTGTCTGCTGCCTTCGACACAGTTGACCCTGGAACACTCCTACACCGCCTACATCACACCACTGGACTCACTGCCACCGCCCTAAACTGGTTTCAATCCTACCTCACTGACAGAACAGAATACGTTTCCCTTGGAAGTTCGAAGTCCCGGACACACACCGTCACCTGTGGGGTCCCCCAGGGATCAGTCCTTGGCCCCATTCTCTTCATACTGTACATGCTCCCCCTTGGCCGTGTCATCAGTCCATATGGACTCTCATTTCATTTGGACGCTGATGACACGCAAATCTACATAAAAACTGACACATGTTCCTCCGCAGCCTCTCCATCCTCATCGTCATCATCATCTCCCCTGTCAACTCCGCGCTTGTCTGGAGGAGATAAAGGTGTGGATGAAAAACAACTTTCTCCAGTTGAACAGCTCCAAAACCGAAGCTATTTTAATTGGCACACCACATCAGACCCAGTCCTCTCCATAACCAGTATTACCTTCTCTGGTCATGACATTCCCCTCTCTTCATCAATCACCAACCTCTGCGTAAGATTCGACCCTCAACTCACTTTTCAATCCCACATCGAACACATCTGCAAGATCTCCTTTCATCATCTCAGAAATATTCAATAAAGATAGACAAACAGACAGACAGACAGACAGACAGACAGACAGGCAGACAGACAGACAGACAGACAGACAAAGGGATAGATAGATAGATAGATAGATAGATAGATAGATAGATAGATAGATAGATAGATAGACAGACATAGAAAGTGACTACACACATATATACTCTGACAGAAAAATTAACAAATAAAATACACCTGTAAATTATAATACAGGATTAAAATTCTCCTTTGGAACCTTTTCCCAATCTGGGTTCGGGGGGCAGAAACCCCCTCTGCATTTAAGATTAGGCTTAAAACCTTTTTTTTATGATAAAGCTTATGAGTAAGGCTGGCATAAACTAGCTCTTAGCTATGCTGCTATAGGTTTTGACTACTAAGGGATCTCCCATGATGCATTGAGCTTTTTTCTATTCCTCTCTCACTCTCACTCTTTATACATCCCTCTCACTTTAATGCATGTCACTGGATTAATGCATGTTACTGGATTAATGCATGTTTCTGGATTAGTGCATGTTTCTGGATTAATGCATGTTACTGGATTAATGCATGTTACTGGATTAATGCATGTTACTGGATTAATGCATGTTGCTGGATTAATTCATGTTTCTGGATTAATGCCTGTCACCGGATTAATGCATGTTTCTGGATTAATGCATATAAATGGTTTAATGATGATTACTAGTATTATTATTGTTATTATTGTATAGTATTTCCCCAGAGGCTATTGCTAAATGTTATATTACTACTATTGTTATAGTCAACCTGGGATCCCTGTTGCCGCCGCTGCCCAACCCTGGAGAAGCGGAGGAAAGTGGATTAGAATTGACGATATCGTTACTAGTCTCTCCCCCTTTTAAAACCCAATTATAAAACTCTAAAACCCTAATTATAAATATAGAGAGTTGCTGACTAAGGGTAAACTTTCTTTAAGCAGTCCAGTTGGGATCGGTTCTAGGAGAAAGGTTGTAGTTGGGATGGGGTCTAGGAGACAAGTGGTTGTTTTGGATGAGGAAATGTTAATTGTTTAAGATCAATAGGACTGAAGCGGTTTAGATCTGCTCCAGGTCTATCTGTTGTTTCTGAGCACATAGTCCTTGGTGGTAAACAAGAACCATTTGAAGGCAGGAGGTTGTGGATCTTGTCCCTAATACTTATAATTTTGTCATTAAAGAAACTCATGAAGTCGTCGCTACTAAGGGTTCTAGGAATACGGGGCTCAATAGAACTCTTGACTCTCAGTCAGCCTGCCTAAAGTGCTGAACAGAACCCTGGGGATGTTCTGATGGTTTTCTATCGGTGCAGAGTAACGGGCCGCTCTGGCGCTGAGGATGTCTCTCCTATATGTTTTAATACTATGTTGTCAGGCTAAGCGGGACTCTACAAACTTTCTGTGATGCCGTTTTCTTTCCAGTTTATGTTTGTTTGAGGTTTGGAGTCAGGTTGTTGAACCATGGAGCTTCTCTCCTTTGTTTCACACTCTTCCTTTTTAGGGGGGCGATAGAGTCCAGAGTTAATCTGAGTGAGTTTGCATCCCTTTCCACAAAATAATCAATATGCGCAGGACTAACGTTAGAGTCCGATTCTTTTAAGTCGAGACATGCAGCTGAACTAAGTGATGATGGAAGAGTTTCTTTAAATGTTGTTACAGCTTCTTCAGATATATTTGTAGTCTAGAATGATTTTTCTAGTGGCGAGTGATTTAGTTATCAAACAGTGGTCTGATAGCAGTGGGTTCTGTGGATGAACTTTTAGTTGTTCAATGTCAATTATGTCAGGACTAAATCCAGGGTGTGATTAAAACAATGAGTGGGTTCATTAACACACTGACTGAAACCAACACAGTCTAATATTAAGTTAAACGCAGCACCGAGACTATCTCTGTCTTTATCTACGTGAATGTTAAAGTCACCTAGATTTTGTGTGTGCTAATACTTTTTTCTTTTTGTGTTTAATCTTCGCATGAACGTTGCTAAATAATAAAAGGTGAGTTTTTCTTTATATCTTTTGATATATATCAAAAGATAATAGTTTAACTAAAACCCACAGATGTGTAATAGAACTCTACATTTTTATTTCCACTGTTTCTTGTATTTGCGTCAATAAAACAAGTCGACAAATTTGATCCAGTTGACAGAAAAACTCCAAACGACTGTTTTTACATTATTCTGGAGATGAAAGATCTGTTCACACGTTTTGTCTTCATCAGAATAAAGTTTATTGTGATCATCCACTGGAGGATCTGCATATATTAAACCCAGGATGGGGATCAAACAATGACATCACTGATTAAACATGAATGACAGCAGGTCCAAATCCACTGATAGATTTTTACCACCAGGAACAAATGATGAAATTGGTAGAAGAGAGAAAAACAAAATCATTCAGAAGGTTACATTTATTGTTTGTTGTAGAAATTCCAGGCTGGTGCAGGAATCATTCGGCATCGACCGCATCAGACCATCAGGATCATTCATTCTGAAACATGATGTAGAGCAAGACCCTGATGTCGCTGTGAGAAAGAGGAGAGACGTGAGTAAAGTGTTCATCTCTAGTATCATCTCTCTGTCTGCGTATTTGAAAAGTTCATTTACAAAAGTAAATAAAGTCTATTGGAAACTGGGTCAAAATTCATGTTTTGTACATAAAAACAAAAACACTTAGATTTGCAGACACTGATTGAATTTTTAAGCATGTCGGGTAGTTCAACATACAATTCTATATCTGTGGCTCCGGTTTTGACGCCTTTCCTTTAAGGCTGGTTTTCTCTCCCCAAATTTTATCTGTCAATGAATTGTTCACATATAAACTTGGATCCACTTTTAAATGTTTGATTAGCATATTAAATAAATCTAAGACAAATTCTTACCTGATTTGTTCTTGGGTTGATAACATCCTTCTGGTGCCATTGCTGAATAAAAGTCTCCCAGTTTTCGTACGGATATGGTGGACGAGCAGAACTCTCCTGGATCCAGATGAAGGTGAGCATGAGGGCCACAAGAACTGCAGCAGGGAACGTCTTCATCTCTGGAGGTTCTGACGGGTTCAGTTCTTCACTGCTTTGTCTCTTCTGGTGACTCTTGTAAGTTTCTCTGTCGTCTCTTCCTGGAATGTTCTGGTTTTTATACTCACCTGGAACTCTAGAACCTGTTTCTGTCCCCGTGAGAAAGACGAGAGACATGGATAAAGTGTTAATCTCTAGTATCATCACTCTGTCTGTGTATTTGAAGAGTTCATTTACAAAAGCAAACAAAGTCTATCATAACTCCAAGGCAGCGCTCAACAAACTCCACGACACCATCAGTGCGTTAGAGACGTTCATCCTGATGCTGTTTTTATCACCGCCTGGAGACTTTAATCAGTGTAAAATACTTACTATATTTGATAAATACTACCATCATGTGGATATTCCAACCAGTGATAAGAACACACTGGATCATGTTTACTGCGATATACGTAGTGCATACAGGGCTAAACCCCGCCCCCACTTCAGACAGAATAACACAGTTTTGTGTCTGAGAACGAAACGGTTTGATCTGTAGATTTTCTTCTTTTTATTCATTTTATTTTTGTTTGTATGTAATTTTTCAGTTTTCGCAATTGTTTTGAACTATGGCTTAATCTTCTTCTGCAATTTGTCTCAAAGTGACTTTATCGGTTGTGTAAAACACTTTGAATTGCCTTTTTAATGAAATGTGCTGGATAAAGACGGAGGGAGGGAGGGATGGGTGGGTAGACAGATAGATAGAAGGTGACTAAAAAAGAGGACATATTTTATAATAGGAGATATAGTATATATACATACACATAGAAACATATATATATGCACATATATACACATATAGATACATACAGGGTGGGCAGAAACCCTCTACATTTAAAAGTATGTTTAAAACCTTTTGTGATAACGCTTATAAATAAGGCTGGCATAAACTAGCTCTTATCTATGCTGCTATAGGTTTAGTTTGCTGGGGATCTCCCATGATGCACTGAGCTTTTCTCCTTCCTCTGTCACTGTCACTCTTTATACATTCCTCTCACATTAATGCATGTTACTGGATGAATGCATGTTACTGGATGAATGCATGTTACTGGATGAATGCATGTTACTGGATTAATGCATGTTACTGGATTAATGCATGTTACTGGATGAATGCATGTTACTGGATGAATGCATGTTACTGGATGAATGCATGTTACTGGATGAATGCATGTTACTGGATGAATGCATGTTACTGCATGAATGCATGTTACTGGATGAATACATGTTACTGCATGAATGCATGTTACTGGATTAATGCATGTTACTGGATGAATGCATGTTACTGGATGAATGCATGTTACTGGATGAATGCATGTTACTGGATGAATGCATGTTACTGGATGAATGCATGTTACTGGATGAATGCATGTTACTGGATGAATGCATGTTACTGGATGAATGCATGTTACTGCATGAATGCATGTTACTGGATGAATGCATGTTACTGGATGAATGCATGTTACTGGATGAATGCATGTTACTGGATGAATGCATGTTACTGGATGAATGCATGTTACTGGATTAATGCATGTTACTGGATGAATGCATGTTACTGGATTAATGCATGTTACTGGATTTATGCATGTTACTGGATTAATGCATGTTACTGGATGAATGCATGTGTTTTTAGAATTTTTAAATGTTTAATTCCACTGTTCCTTGTATTTACACACGACTGCTTATACATTTTTCTAAAGATGAAAGATCTGTTCACACGTTTTATCCTCATCAGAATGAGGTTTATTGTGGTCGTCCACCGGTGGATCTGCATATATTAAACCGAGGATGGGGATCAAACAAGGACATCACTGATTAAACATGAATGACAGCAGGTCCAAATCCACTGATAGATTTTTACCACCAGGAACAAATGATTAAGTGAGAAAAACAAAAACATTCAGAAGGTTACATTTATTGTTTGTTGTAGAAATTCCAGGCTGGTGCAGGAATCATTCGGCATCGACCACATCAGACCACCAGAGTCATTCATTCTGAAACTTGTCGGCAAAATGTCGAATAATACCCCGTTGTCGCTGTGAGAAAGACGAGAGACTTGAGTGAAAAAAAAAAATGCTTAAAAAACGCTCTCTCTGCGTATTTGAAGAGTTGTTGCAAAAGCATATAAAGTTTATTGGAAACTGGGTCAAAGTTCATGTTTTGTACACATGAACAGAAATACTTTGATTAACAGACACTGGTTAAATTTTTCAGCATGTCAGGAAGTTCAACATACACGTCTGTGTCTGAGCGACAGAAGTCCATCGTATCCCTTTGAGGCTGTTTTTTTCTCCTTACGTTGTGACTGTCAATGAATTGTTCACATATAAACTTGGATCCACTTTTAATTGTTTGATTAGCATATTAAATAAATCTAAGACAAATTCTTACCTTATTTATCTTTGGGTTAACAACATCCTTCTGGATTCTGGACGGTACATTTGGACCAGCAGAACTCTCCTGGATCCAGATGAAGGTGAGCATGAGGGCCGCAAGAACTGCAGCAGTGAACGTCTTCATCTCTGGAGGTTCTGACGGGTTCAGTTCTTCACTGCTTTGACTCTTCTGGTGACTCTTGTAAGTTACTCTGTCGTCTCTTCCTGGAATGTTCTGGTTTTTATACTCACCTGGAACTCTAGAACCTGTTTCTGTCCCCGTGAGAAAGACGAGAGACATGGATAAAGTGTTAATCTCTAGTATCATCACTCTGTCTGTGTATTTGAAGAGTTCATTTACAAAAGAAAACAAAGTCTATCATAACTCCAAGGCAGCGCTCAACAAACTCCACGACACCATCAGTGCGTTAGAGACGTTCATCCTGATGCTGTTTTTATCACCGCTGGAGACTTTAATCAGTGTAAAATACTTACTATATTTGATAAATACTACCATCATGTGGATATTCCAACCAGTGATAAGAACACACTGGATCATGTTTACTGCGATATACGTAGTGCATACAGGGCTAAACCCCGCCCCCACTTCAGACAGAATAACACAGTTTTGTGTCTGAGAACGAAACGGTTTGATCTGTAGATTTTCTTCTTTTTATTCATTTTATTTTTGTTTGTATGTAATTTTTCAGTTTTCGCAATTGTTTTGAACTATGGCTTAATCTTCTTCTGCAATTTGTCTCAAAGTGACTTTATCGGTTGTGTAAAACACTTTGAATTGCCTTTTTAATGAAATGTGCTGGATAAAGACGGAGGGAGGGAGGGATGGGTGGGTAGACAGATAGATAGAAGGTGACTAAAAAAGAGGACATATTTTATAATAGGAGATATAGTATATATACATACACATAGAAACATATATATATGCACATATATACACATATAGATACATACAGGGTGGGCAGAAACCCTCTACATTTAAAAGTATGTTTAAAACCTTTTGTGATAACGCTTATAAATAAGGCTGGCATAAACTAGCTCTTATCTATGCTGCTATAGGTTTAGTTTGCTGGGGATCTCCCATGATGCACTGAGCTTTTCTCCTTCCTCTGTCACTGTCACTCTTTATACATTCCTCTCACATTAATGCATGTTACTGGATGAATGCATGTTACTGGATGAATGCATGTTACTGGATGAATGCATGTTACTGGATGAATGCATGTTACTGGATTAATGCATGTTACTGGATGAATGCATGTTACTGGATGAATGCATGTTACTGGATGAATGCATGTTACTGGATGAATGCATGTTACTGGATGAATGCATGTTACTGCATGAATGCATGTTACTGGATGAATACATGTTACTGCATGAATGCATGTTACTGGATTAATGCATGTTACTGGATGAATGCATGTTACTGGATGAATGCATGTTACTGGATGAATGCATGTTACTGGATGAATGCATGTTACTGGATGAATGCATGTTACTGGATGAATGCATGTTACTGGATGAATGCATGTTACTGGATGAATGCATGTTACTGCATGAATGCATGTTACTGGATGAATGCATGTTACTGGATGAATGCATGTTACTGGATGAATGCATGTTACTGGATGAATGCATGTTACTGGATGAATGCATGTTACTGGATTAATGCATGTTACTGGATGAATGCATGTTACTGGATTAATGCATGTTACTGGATTTATGCATGTTACTGGATTAATGCATGTTACTGGATGAATGCATGTGTTTTTAGAATTTTTAAATGTTTAATTCCACTGTTCCTTGTATTTACACACGACTGCTTATACATTTTTCTAAAGATGAAAGATCTGTTCACACGTTTTATCCTCATCAGAATGAGGTTTATTGTGGTCGTCCACCGGTGGATCTGCATATATTAAACCGAGGATGGGGATCAAACAAGGACATCACTGATTAAACATGAATGACAGCAGGTCCAAATCCACTGATAGATTTTTACCACCAGGAACAAATGATTAAGTGAGAAAAACAAAAACATTCAGAAGGTTACATTTATTGTTTGTTGTAGAAATTCCAGGCTGGTGCAGGAATCATTCGGCATCGACCACATCAGACCACCAGAGTCATTCATTCTGAAACTTGTCGGCAAAATGTCGAATAATACCCCGTTGTCGCTGTGAGAAAGACGAGAGACTTGAGTGAAAAAAAAAAATGCTTAAAAAACGCTCTCTCTGCGTATTTGAAGAGTTGTTGCAAAAGCATATAAAGTTTATTGGAAACTGGGTCAAAGTTCATGTTTTGTACACATGAACAGAAATACTTTGATTAACAGACACTGGTTAAATTTTTCAGCATGTCAGGAAGTTCAACATACACGTCTGTGTCTGAGCGACAGAAGTCCATCGTATCCCTTTGAGGCTGTTTTTTTCTCCTTACGTTGTGACTGTCAATGAATTGTTCACATATAAACTTGGATCCACTTTTAATTGTTTGATTAGCATATTAAATAAATCTAAGACAAATTCTTACCTTATTTATCTTTGGGTTAACAACATCCTTCTGGATTCTGGACGGTACATTTGGACCAGCAGAACTCTCCTGGATCCAGATGAAGGTGAGCATGAGGGCCGCAAGAACTGCAGCAGTGAACGTCTTCATCTCTGGAGGTTCTGACGGGTTCAGTTCTTCACTGCTTTGACTCTTCTGGTGACTCTTGTAAGTTACTCTGTCGTCTCTTCCTGGAATGTTCTGGTTTTTATACTCACCTGGAACTCTAGAACCTGTTTCTGTCCCCGTGAGAAAGACGAGAGACATGGATAAAGTGTTAATCTCTAGTATCATCACTCTGTCTGTGTATTTGAAGAGTTCATTTACAAAAGAAAACAAAGTCTATCATAACTCCAAGGCAGCGCTCAACAAACTCCACGACACCATCAGTGCGTTAGAGACGTTCATCCTGATGCTGTTTTTATCACCGCCTGGAGACTTTAATCAGTGTAAAATACTTACTATATTTGATAAATACTACCATCATGTGGATATTCCAACCAGTGATAAGAACACACTGGATCATGTTTACTGCGATATACGTAGTGCATACAGGGCTAAACCCCGCCCCCACTTCAGACAGAATAACACAGATTTGTGTCTGAGAAGGAAACGGTTTGATCTGTAGATTTTCTTCTTTTTATTCATTTTATTTTTGTTTGTATGTAATTTTTCAGTTTTCGCAATTGTTTTGAACTATCGCTTAATCTTCTTCTGCAATTTGTCACAAAGTGACTTTATCGGTTGTGTAAAACACTTTGAATTACCTTTTTAATGAAATGTGCTGGATAAAGACGGAGGGAGGGAGGGATGGGTGGGTAGACAGATAGATAGAAGGTGACTAAAAAAGAACATATTTTATAATAGGACATATAGTATACATACATACACATAGAAACATATATATATGCACATATATACACATATAGATACATACAGGGGGGGCAGAAACCCTCTCTACATTTAAAAGTATGTTTAAAACCTTTTGTGATAACGCTTATAAATAAGGCTGGCATAAACTAGCTCTTATCTGCGCTGCTATAGGTTTAGATTGCTGGGGATCTCCCATGATGCACTGAGCTTTTCTCCTTCCTCTGTCACTGTCACTCTTTATACATTCCTCTCACATTAATGCATGTTACTGGATGAATGCATGTCAGTGGATTAATGCATGTTACTGGATTAATGCATGTTACTGGATTAATGCATGTTACTGCATGAATGCATGTTACTGGATTAATGCATGTTACTGGATTAATGCATGTTACTGCATGAATGCATGTTACTGCATGAATGCATGTTACTGGATTAATGCATGTTACTTGATGAATGCATGTTACTGCATGAATGCATGTTACTGGATTAATGCATGTTACTGGATTAATGCATGTTACTGGATTAATGCATGTTACTGGATGAATGCATGTTAATGGATGAATGCATGTTACTGGATGAATGCATGTTACTGGATTAATGCATGTTACTGGATGAATGCATGTTACTGGATGAATGCATGTTACTGGATGAATGCATGTTACTGGATTAATGCATGTTACTGGATTAATGCATGTTACTGGATGAATGCATGTGTTTTTAGAATTTTTAAATGTTTAATTCCACTGTTCCTTGTATTTACACACGACTGCTTATACATTTTTCTAAAGATGAAAGATCTGTTCACACGTTTTATCCTCATCAGAATGAGGTTTATTGTGGTCGTCCACCGGTGGATCTGCATATATTAAACCGAGGATGGGGATCAAACAAGGACATCACTGATTAAACATGAATGACAGCTGGTCCAAATCCACCATCACGAGTTTCTCTCCCCGTGAGAAAGAGGAGAGACATGAGCACAGTATTAATCTCTAGTATCATTACTCTCTCTACATATTTGAAGAGTTCATTTAAAAAAGCAAGTAAAGCCTATCGTAAACTCGGTCAGAGACATCCAGACAGGATGTTGATCAGAACCCACATCCTCCTTTGTGAAAGACAAGATGTGGAGTTTTTACTGCTGAAATGCCGTCCCTATCATCTAGCCAGGAAACTTACTGCTGTGTTTTTGGCTGTTGTTTACATCCCGCCCCGAACTAACTCCAAGGCAGCGCTCAGCAAACTCCACAACACCATCAGTGCGTTAGAAACGGTAACATGCATTAATGTTTGAGTGCTGCCCTGGAGTTAAACAACAGCCAAAAACACAGCAGTAAATGTCCTGAGTTATGATAGACTTTGTTTGCTTTTGTAAATGAACTCTTCAAATACACAGACAGAGTGATTATACTAGAGATGAACACTTTGATCATGTCTCTCATGATAACATCTACAAACACGTGGGCAGGTACTCGAAATGATATTCTTTATATTTGTCTGTATTTTATACCTCTATTTAAACACAAATAAATAAATATATAGAGAATCTTTTTATATATATATATTTAGATTTTTATATATATATATATATATATATATATATATATATATATATATGTTTATATATATATTTACACACTATACACACTGCTCAAGATTTTAAAGAGAACACTTAAATCAAACATCTCAGATCTGGATGAATATAATATTCCAGTTTAAAATCTTTATTGATTTCATATTTTAAATTGTTGATAAAAAAAATAACGTAAGAGCCATCAATGCAAACCAGAATCATGAACCCCTTGAGGACTAGATTCAGAACCAGACTCAAAATCAAAGTGGAAAAATGAGATCCCAGGCTGATCCAACTTTTGTGAATTTCCTCAAGACAACTTTTACTAATCACAGGCCCACTTCCAAAGTCCCATTCCTCTCCAAAATTCTGGAAAAAGTAGTTGCTGCCCACCTCCAGGACCACCTCAAATACGACAACCTTTTTGAAACCTTTCAGTCTGGTTTTGGCTCCGCCCACAGCACAGAAACAGTTCTGCTTAGAGTCACAAAGAAACCCACGGATGGCAGCAGATGCTGGTTCACCTTCCCTCCTGATTCTCCTTGATTTGTCTGCTGCCTTCCACACAGTTGACCATGGAATACTCCTACACCGCCTACATCACACCACTGGACTCACTGCCACCGCCCTAAACTGGTTTAAATCCTACCTCACTGACAGAACAGAATACGTTTCCCTTGGAAGTTCAAAGTCCCGGACACACACCGTCACCTGTGGGGTCCCCCAGGGATCAGTCCTTGGCCCCATTCTCTTCATACTGTACATGCTCCCCCTTGGCCGTGTCATCAGTCCATATGGACTCTCATTCCATTGTTACGCTGATGACACGCAAATCTACATAAAGACTGACACATGTTCCTCCTCAGCCTCTCCAACCTCATCGTCATCATCATCTCCCCTGTCAACTGTAGGCGCTTGTCTGGAGGAGATAAAGGTGTGGATGAAAAACAACTTTCTCCAGTTGAACAGCTCCAAAACCGAAGCTATTTTAATTGGCACCCCACATCAGACCCAGTCTTCCTCCATAACCAGTATTACCTTCTCTTGTCACGACATTCCCCTCTCTTCATCAGTCACCAACCTCGGCGTAAGATTCGAACCTCAACTCACTTTTGAATCCCACATCGAACACATCTGCAGGATCTCCTTTCATCATCTCAGAAATATTTCCAAACTCCGTTCTTCACTCACCTTGAGTGATGCTGAAAAGCTGGTCCACGCGTTCGTCTCCTCCAGACTGGATTACTGTAACGACCTTCATCACTTCTCATCGGGATCCCTGATAAAAGTCTTCAAAGACTTCAGTATGTTCCAAACATCTGAAGGATCCTGATGAGAGTTTGTAAACACCAACACATCACCCCTGTTCTTCATTCCCTTCATTGGCTTCCCATCTCCACCAGGATTGATTATAAGATCTCTCTCCTCACTCACCAGTGTATCCATGGTAACGCACCCCCCTACCTAAAAGAACTACTCACCCTACTGACCTCGACACGATCCCTCCGTTCTACCCACTCATACCGCCTCCTCCTTCCCCGGACTAAGCTCAGCACCATGGGTGATCGGGCCTTCTGTTCTGCTACCCCCCGTCTGTGGAATGCCCTCCCTGACCATCTGAGGGCTCCACAGACGACTGACACATGCATAAAAGGACTTCAAACTTTCCTTTTTAGCAGAACCTATAACCTTAATTAACATTGCTGCTTTTTGGTAAGGTTTTTATATAGTTATTATTTTATTTTTTATTGATGCTTTTATCTGCTTTTACTTTGTAGCACTTTGAGATTTGATCCAAATGTAAAGTGCATTATAAATTAAATGTATTATTATTATTATTATTATTATTATTATTATTATAAATGTAATGAATAAAGTGTCTGGAGAGCTGGAGAAGTAAGCGAGGCAAGTTGTTGGTGGCGAGAGAGGATGAGAGCAAAAATGTCAAGAAACGAAAACCATCTAAAGTTATAGTTATACGCCCGAAAAGTGAAGAATATTGTGGAACGGTTTTTACAGCCGCCGCCGCAGGAACCTTCTTGTTATCGCGATAACTCAAAGACCATGTCATGGATGTTTTTCATATTTTAGACCCACATAGACCTTAGTGCGAGGAAGAAGTGTAATTTTGGGAGTGTTGGGTTGTATATTTCTGACACTAGGGGCAGCTTCCTCTCCAAAAATTGTGAGGCCATAATTTCTCAACTGTGGGTCTGATTTACATCTGGGGGCCAGAGGGTTGACCAGAGGTGGCACAGGCCACCACTTGAATCTTAGTGGCCACCCCAGGTGGCCCCGCCCCTCCCAAAGGTCCAACGTGATAGATCGTTTGTCCTGTCTGTCAATTGTCTATCATTTGTACTTTTTAGTTCTCTTAAACGACAATATGTATATTTTTTATTTCTTAAGGAAAGAGAGAAACGCCACTTATGCAGTCTGGACGCTGAAGGGAGAAGACGCTGGCGTTGTCTGTTCGCCGCTTTTCCATCAGAGTTCTACTGTCTGCGATACTGTACACCGACAAGTATACCTTTTATTGTTGGTCACCGGCAAACCTTTTGGATTCATATCCGTTTGCATATGTTATTCTGTATTTGTATTTGTAAGAATTCTACCGAGTCTGGTGACGGTCCGCCTACCTGTTGCTGCAGGTGTACCATCACCCGGAGACTTCTGTATCTGTTTGTTTCATCGTTTATGTCCGTTTCTGTTTGCTCATCGTTGATGTCAGTTTGTTTATCCGTCTTGTTCATCACTGCCCCGTGACACTTTCACCAAAAGTCGTTGTTGATCACTTTGTGTTTTTCTCGGCATCATTTCCAAGAAAATAACGGTTACTAACGTCCTCTGTGCGTCCCGTCTATGGCTAACGGCTAATAACGGGCTAGTCTCCATGACTGGCATGATGATGAATTATTCTGTCACCCCACTGATGAAATCAACAAGTTGTTAAATAACCAAGTTGTGCATATTGGTTATTAAACAACTTGGACTCCTTCGCCGACCCCGTTACATTCCCAGAAGTTGCCGTTCTAAGTTTGTTTACTTCCGCTCCCGCTAAGATAACTCCATTCCGTCCTTTTGGTCTGACGTTTCACCCTCGCGTCTCAGACGCGTCATCAGAACGCTATCGCTCTTCCCACTAGTGGCACTGGACTTTCCTCCATAAAGTTACTCACTGTGCGGGTTAGAAAACGTGGAGTGGATTTCAGTCTTCTTCGGCCAATACAGAGACTCACTGTTCCATCTAGTATTAAAATCAAACTCTTTTATTCACAATCTCTCACAAACAAATCATGCCTCATACATGACCACATCCTGGAGAAGTGTTTGGACGTTATGTGCCTTACAGAAACCTGCCAACAACCAGATGATTTTTCTGTCCTGAATGAGATCTGTCCCGCCGGTTACTGTTCCCTCCAGAAAGCCCACAGCTCTGGTGGTGGTGGTGGTCTGTCTGTCATCTACCGCCTGTTTATACTAAACAGGTCCATCAAATACTAAATGTAGTAATACACGATACACATTAAATAAAACACATTAAATACACAATGTACTTATAAATACCGCATTGTTACTACATATACCTTTTTATTCGTTCCTGTGTGAAAATAATTTTTTTTTTCAAACTTTTATATTTTTAGTTCCACTGTTCCTTGTATTTGCTAAATTAAATATAACAAATATGATCCAGTTGAGAGAAAAACTCCAGATTACTGTTTTTACATTATTCTAAAGATGAAAGATCTTTTCATCTTTCATCGAAGAGAGACAAACCCAAAAATTCCGAAGGTTATATTTATTGTTTGCTGTAGAAATTCCAGGCTGGTGCAGGAATCATTCGACATCGACCGCATCAGACCATCAGGATCATTCATTCTGAAACATGATGTGGAGGAAGACGAACATCTCCCTGTGAGAAAGAGGAGAGACGAGAGTAAAGTCTTCTTCTCTGGTATCATCACTCTCTATACGTGTTTTTATAGAGTTCATTTACAAAAGCTTATAAAGTCTATTGGAAACTGGGTCAAAGTTCATGTTTTGTACATAAAAACAAAAACACTTAGATTTACAGCCACTGGTTGAATTTTTCATCATATCAGGTACTTCAACATACACTTCCTTGTTTGAGTCTCCTATTTCGACGCCTTCCCCCTGAGGCTGCTTTTCTCTCCTCACGTTGTAACTGTCAATGAATTGTTCACATATAAACTTGGATCCACTTTTAAATGTTGTATTAACAGATTATTAAGTCTAAGGTAAATTCTTACCTGATTTATATTTGGCTCCATATTATTGTTTTGGATCCTAGACAGTCGTGACCTACGGCTTGGACCAGCAGAACTCTCCTGGATCCAGATGAAGGTGAGCATGAGGACCACAAGAACTGCAGCAGTGCACTTCTTCATCTCTGGAGGTTCTGACGGGTTCAGTTTTTCATCTCTGGAGTTCTGACGGGTTCAGTTCTTCACTGCTTTGACTCTTCCGGTGACTCTTGTAAGTTACTCTGTCGTCTCTTCCTGGAGTGTTCTGGTTTTTATACTCACCTGGAACTTTATTAATGACTATGCTTGGAATGAGATTGTTTGCTGTTCCTCAAAAGCAAACAATCCATGTTGATTGCTGTAACCATGGTAACAACTAAACTGAGAAGTTTTTGGGCTGGTCTAGATTTGAATCATGATCGTTTTAACAGGAGTTTCATAACTGCGTTTGTATTCTCGAGAACCAAACATCCAAGTACCTGAAGTATTTTATCAGGCATCAGTTGATCCACGCGTTATAAACAACACTCTGACACCGCCCCCATGATCTAATGACTTTTGTCATCAACTGTTAATCATCAGTGTTGGGGAATCGTGAAGTACATGTAATCAGTTTTATGATATTTTTCCGTGACTGGACTTTTAGTTCTGTGAGGTTTTAGTTTTTTGGTTTGACCCAGGAACGGACTCAGATGCGTGCAGCGAGGTTAAAAGGGATATAAGGGTTATAAATGTAATGAATAAAGTGTCTGGAGAGCTGGAGAAGTGAGTGAGGCAGGTTGTTGGTGGCGAGAGAGGATGAGAGCAAAAATGTCCAGAAACGAAAAACATCTAAAGTTATAGTTATACGCCCGAAAAGTCAAGAATATTGTGGAACGGTTTTTACCGCCGCCGCCGCAGGAACCTTCTTGTTATCGCGATAAACCCTGTCATGGATGTTTTTCTTCTTCAGCGAGGAAGAAGGGTAATTTTGGGAGTGTTGGGTTGTATATTTCTGACACTAGGGGCAGCTTCCTCTCCAAAAATTGTGAGGCCATAATTTCTCAACTGTGGGTTTGATTTACATCTGGGGGCCGGAGGGTTGACCAGAGGTGGCACAGGCCACCCCTTGAATCTTAGTGGCAACCCCAGGTGGCCCCGCCCCTCCCAAAGGTCCAACGTGATAGGTCGTTTGTGTTGTCTGTCAATTGTCTATCATTTGTACTTTGTAGTTCTCCCACACAAAACTAACATTTTACGGTGCTTTGATACCGGCAAAACTATCAATATTTATTTTCATCCATGTACATCTGCTGTTAAGGTAAATTATACGTAAATGATACCTCTGTGAAGTAAACAGCAGAGCGCAACCCAAGTCAGTAAGACGGTGGACGGACCAAGACGATTTCAGCCAACTCGGTTAGCTTAATGCTAACATATGATGGGAATTGCCATTTACATGCTAAAGGAATTAGCAATGACGGCGCGACCATCATCAACTGATAAACAAGTACGTACAATTAAGTTATCTGACTTTAAATAAATATTTTTTAGGGTAAGTTGAGAGAGTGTTTGCTGACCAGACGCTGCTCTGAACATTTTTTTAATGATAAAGAGGGTCTCCTTCGAACACAACTTCTGTATTTTCCACATTCATGCACCACTTTTCAGGTACACACTAGTGAGTACACACCAACACCGTCAGAGTTTTGTTACTTAACATATTTGGAGACGGAAATTAACTGTAATATTTAAATAGTTTTTAATTAACAGTTATTTATTTTGATATGTAAATAGGTATTCATGTATTTGTATTTATTTATGTCAAAATAAGATGTTTACAGTGATCATTCATTCACAAATGGTCATTTATTATAATTTGTAAATAGTTATTTATGTGAACCTAAGATAGAAGATGGTTATAAATGTGCAGTACATGGATTAAGTGATTAACTTTTGTTTGACTAGTTTATTAGAGAACACATCCGTCACATGCTTTGCTGCTCCACCCACAACTGCAACTTTATTGTCAATATTGTTTACACTGTGATATTTATATTCGTTATTATTTTATAAGGGTAATAGTGATACTGATGTAGTCCAATAGTCTGAAGGACTATACAATAGTTTAAATTCAGAGCATTTCTCTGAAGTATTCCCTCCCTGCTATAGCATTGTTTTGTTTTCTTGAGTTATTGGATTTGTGTTTGATCTTACATGCTACTAATCCAAGAGCTACTAAACTGCTCATTGTTTTGCAGCAGTGATAGTAAAGGTGCTATTCTATTATAATCTATTCTATTCTTTATTGGAGCACTATTATTTAGGGTTCAGAAAACAAACTGTGATATAATGCCGGACATTCAAGCTTTTCGATTGAGGAGAGAGTTTTACGTTTGGGCGGTCTGTAAGAATATAATCCTGATGATCTCAAACATGAACTTTATCAGGCAAGGAAGGTTGTTCAGAGGAAATGTCGGTGTGGGAATGACCTGTCCAGTGTTTTGGAGTTCTCTTCTGTCATTGAACCACACAAGGAAGTGTTTGTTTCAGGTTTATCCCTGGTGTCCCATAGCTGTATGTCTTTCCTGCTGGCAGTGCTAGTTGTGAGCTTAGCTTTTCAACACTAAAACTTATGAAAAGAAATACACGAATAGCTATGAATGCAGAGAGAATTAGTTATTGTTATTGTTATAGTTATAGTTATATTGGAGTACCGAGTATTGAGGGGCGCAGGAGAGAAACATCCTTAAATCTGGGTGACTTTGATTGACACTTTGCCCAATCATTGCAATCTCAAACTATATGGTGGAGAACATTCTTGCTGTTTGTATTATATGTACCATGTGATACATGCAAACATTTGAAGTTACTTTGAAGTGTTTTTTTACTTCATCGCACCTGCAAGTTGATTATCATGAACTCCTTTCTAACCCAAATGAAAAGTTTTGGTACTTATTTCATATTTGTTCTTTAAATGTGTCACCCTTCTCTCTTTTGACCCAACCTGGCCATCCCATCAAAAAATTCCTAGACCCGCCCCCGCCGATTAACTCCAGAATTGGGACGTATGAATCGACTGAAGAAGATCAGTCTAGTGAAGAACACGGTTGTGGTTGTAGTTTATGCTGCAAGCTGCAAAATAAAGGTCTACTTTAATTGTTATGTTCTTAGTCACTGCTCTTTTTGTCGAGTCAGGACCAGGTTATCTCGCATTCCGAATTTGCTTTCAAGTGCACATTAGAAATGTCATCAACCTTCCATCGCTAGGATTGGTCCATCGCTCTCACAGGGTTACACAGACATTTAAATGTTTACAAACCTCCAGTCGACCATTGCGGTGCATTCTTCTTTTCTCTTTGAGGAAGGTAGCCGATTTCTTAAAGCTCGTTCAGAGCGCATCAGCCTTTATACTGATGAAGACGAGACAGAGATTAATATCAGTGCTATTTCTAATTTTTTAAAATATTTTTAGTTAAATACTTACATTTGTTTTTATATTTTTTTTTTGTGATTTTACAATACTGAATGATATTGTATTTCAAATTTAAATATATATATATATATATATATATATATATATATATATATATATATACATATATATGTTATGTATGTAAAGATAATATGTATCAAAAGATAATAGTTTAACTAAAACTCACACATGTGTAATAGAACTCTACATTTTTATTTCCACTGTTTCTTGTATTTGGGTCAATAAAACAAGTCGACAAATTTGATCCAGTTGAGAGAAAAACTCCAAACGACTGTTTTTATCTGTTCATCACACGTTTTGTCTTCATCAGAATAAAGTTTATTGTGATCATCCACTGGAGGATCTGCATATATTAAACCCAGGATGGGGATCAAACAATGACATCACTGATTAAACATGAATGACAGCAGGTCCAAATCCACTGATAGATTTTTACCACCAGGAACAAATGATGAAATTGGTAGAAGAGAGAAAATCAAAAACATTCAGAAGGTTACATTTATTGTTTGTTGTAGAAATTCCAGGCTGGTGCAGGAATCATTTGGCATCGACCACATCAGAACATCAGAGTCATTCATTCTGAAACATGATGTGGAGCTAAACCGTGATGTCGCTGTGAGAAAGAGGAGAGACGTGAGTAAAGTGTTCATCTCTAGTATCATCTCTCTGTCTGCGTATTTGAAGAGTTCATTTACAAAAGTAAATAAAGTTTATTGGAAACTGGGTCAAAATTCATGTTTTGTACATAAAAACAAAAAGACTTAGATTTGCAGACACTGATTGAATTTTTCAGCATGTCAGGAAGTTCAACATACACGTCCATGTAATAGTCTCCAATCTCGAAGTATTTTCCTTAAGGCTGCTGTTCTCTCATTAGGTCGTATCTGTCAATGAATTGTTCACATATAAACTTGGATCCACTTTTAAATGTTGGTTTAGCATATTAAATAAATCTAAGACAAATTCTTACCTGATTCATCCTTGGGTCCTTAACACCTTTCCGGGTCCATTGCTGAATAAAAGTCTCCCAGATTGCGGAGGGATGTGGTGGACCAGCAGAACTCTCCTGGATCCAGATGAAGGTGAGCATGAGGGCCACAAGAACTGCAGCAGTGAACGTCTTCATCACTGGAGGTTCTGACGGGTTCAGTTCTTCACTTCTTTGACTCTTCTGGTGACTCTTGTAAGTTTCTCTGTCGTCTCTTCCTGGAGTCTCTGGTTTTTATACTCACCTGGAACTCTAGAACCTGTTTCTGTCCCTGTGAGAAAGACGAGAGACATGGATAAAGTGTTAATCTCTAGTATCATCACTCTGTCTGTGTATTTGAAGAGTTCATTTACAAAAGCAAACATTTTGTGATAACGCCTATAAATAAGGCTGGCATAAACTAGCTCTTATCTATGCTGCTATAGGTTTAGATTGCTGGGGATCTCCCATGATGCACTGAGCTTTTCTCCTTCCTCTGTCACTGTCACTCTTTATACATTCCTCTCACATTAATGCATGTTACTGGATGAATTTTCATGTCCCTTGACGTTACTGGAATGATGCACGTCACTGTATGAATGCATGTTACTGGATTAATGCATGTTACTGGATGAATGCATGTTACTGGATTAATGCATGTTACTGCATGAATGCATGTTACTGGATTAATGCATGTTACTGGATGAATGCATGTATTTTTAGAATTTTTAAATGTTTAATTCCACTGCTCCTTGTATTTACACACGACTGCTTATACATTTTTCTAAAGATGAAAGATCTGTTCACACGTTTTATCCTCATCAGAATGAGGTTTATTGTGGTCGTCCACCGGTGGATCTGCATATATTAAACCGAGGATGGGGATCAAACAAGGACATCACTGATTAAACATGAATGACAGCTGGTCCAAATCCACCATCAGGAGTTTCTCTCCCCGTGAGAAAGAGGAGAGACATGAGCACAGTATTAATCTCTAGTATCATTACTCTCTCTGCATATTTGAAGAGTTCATTTAAAAAGACAAGTAAAGCCTATCGTAAACTCGGTCAAAGACATCCAGACAGGATGTTGATCAGAACCCACATCCTCCTTTGTGAAAGACAAGATGTGGAGTTTTTACTGCTGAAATGCCGTCCCTATTATCTAGCCAGGAAATTTACTGCTGTGTTTTTGGCTGTTGTTTACATCCCGCCCCGAACTAACTCCAAGGCAGCGCTCAGCAAACTCCACAACACCATCAGTGCGTTAGAAACGGTAACATGCATTAATGTTTGAGTGCTGCCCTGGAGTTAAACAACAGCCAAAAACACAGCAGTAAATGTCCTGAGTTATGATAGACTTTGTTTGCTTTTGTAAATGAACTCTTCAAATTCACAGACAGAGTGATTATACTAGAGATGAACACTTTGATCATGTCTCTCATGATAACATCTACAAACACGTGGGCAGGTACACGAAATGATATTCTTTATATTTGTCTGTATTTTATACCTCTATTTAAACACAAATAAATAAATATATAGAGATTTTTTTTATAAATATATATATTTAGATTTTTATTTATATATATATATGTTTATATATATATTTACACACTATACACACTGCTCAAGATTTTAAAGAGAACACTTAAATCAAACATCTCAGATCTGGAAGTATAAAATATTCCAGTTTAAAATCGTTATTGATTTCATATTTTAAATTGTTGATAAAAAAAAATAACGTAAGAGCCATCAATGCAAACCAGAATCATGAACCCGTTGAGGACTAGATTCAGAACCAGACTCAGAATCAAAGTGGAAAAATGAGATCCCAGGCTGATCCAACTTTTGTGAATTTCCTCAAGACAACTTCTACTAATTACTGGCGCATTTCCAAAGTGCCATTCCTCTCCAAAGTTCTGGAAAAAGTAGTTGCTGCCCACCTTCAGGACCACCTCAAATACAACAACCTTTTTGAAACCTTTCAGTCTGGTTTTGGCTCCGCCCACAGCACAGAAACATCTCTGCTTAGAGTCACAAAGAAACCCACGGATGGCAGCAGATGCTGGTTCACCTTCCCTCCTGATTCTCCTTGATTTGTCTGCTGCCTTCCACACAGTTGACCCTGGAATACTCCTACACCGCCTACATCACACCACTGGACTCACTGCCACCGCCCTAAACTGGTTTCAATCCTACCTCACTGACAGAACAGAATACGTTTCCCTTGGAATTTCAAAGTCCCGGACACACACCGTCACCTGTGGGGTCCCCCAGGGATCAGTCCTTGGCCCCATTCTCTTCATACTGTACATGCTCCCCCTTGGCCGTGTCATCAGTCCATATGGACTCTCATTTCATTGTTACGCTGATGACACGCAAATCTACATGAAAACTGACACATGTTCCTCCTCAGCCTCTCCATCCTCATCATCATCATCATCTCCCCTGTCAACTCTAGGCGCTTGTCTGGAGGAGATAAAGGTGTGGATGAAAAACAATTTTCTCCAGTTGAACAGCTCCAAAACCGAAGCTATTTTAATTGGCACCCCACATCAGACCCAGTCTTCCTCCATAACCAGTATTACCTTCTCTGGTCCCGACATTCCCCTCTCTTCATCAGTCACCAACCTCGGCGTAAGATTCGACCCTCAACTCACTTTTGAATCCCACATCAAACACATCTGCTGGATCTCCTTTCATCATCTCAGAAATATTTTCAAACTCCGTTCTTCACTCACCTTGAGTGATGCTGAAAAGCTGGTCCACGCGTTCGTCTCCTCCAGACTGGATTACTGTAACTCACTTCTCATCGGGATCCCTGATAAAAGTCTTCAGAGACTTCACTATGTTCAAAACATCTGAAGGATCCTGATGAGAGTGTAAACACGAACACATCACCCCTGTTCTTCATTCCCTTCATTGGCTTCCCATCTCCACCAGGATTGATTATAAGATCTCTCTCCTCACTCACCAGTGTATCCATGGTAACGCCCCCCCCCTACCTGAAAGAACTACTCACCCTACTGACCTCGACACCATCCCTCCATTCTACCCACTCATACCGCCTCCTCCTTCCCCGGACTAAGCTCAGCACCATGGGTGATCGGGCCTTCTGTTCTGCTACCCCTCGTCTGTGGAATGCCCTCCCTGACCATCTCAGGGCTCCACAGACGACTGACACGTTTAAAAAAGGACTTAAAACTTTCCTTTTTAGCAGAACCTATAACCTTAATTAACATTGCTGCTTTTTGGTAAGGTTTTTATATAGTTATTATTTTATTTTTTATTGATGCTTTTATCTGCTTTTACTTTGTAGCACTTTGAGATTTGATCCAAATGTAAAGTGCATTATAAATTAAATGTATTATTATTATTATTATTATTATTATTATTATAAATGTAATGAATAAAGTGTCTGGAGAGCTGGAGAAGTGAGCGAGGCAGGTTGTTGGTGGCGAGAGAGGATGAGAGCAAAAATGTCAACAAACGAAAACCATCTAAAGTTATAGTTATACGCCCGAAAAGTGAAGAATATTGTGGAACGGTTTTTACAGCCGCCGCCGCAGGTCCTTCTTGTTATCGCGATAACTCAAAGACCATGTCATGGATGTTTTTCATATTTTAGACCCACATAGACCTCAGTGCGAGGAAGAAGTGTAATTTTGGGAGTGTTGGGTTGTATATTTCTGACACTAGGGGCAGCTTCCTCTCCAAAAATTGTCAGGCCATAATTTCTCAACTGTGGGTCTGATTTACATCTGGGGGCCAGAGGGTTGACCAGAGGTGGCACAGGCCACCACTTGAATCTTAGTGGCCACCCCAGGTGGCCCCGCCCCTCCCAAAGGCCCAACGTGATAGATTGTTTGTCTTGTCTGTCAATTGTCTATCATTTGTACTTTTTAGTTCTCTTAAACGACAATATGTATATTTTTTATTTCTTAAGGAAAGAGAGAAACGCCACTTATGCAGTCTGGACGCTGAAGGGAGAAGACGCTGGCGTTGTCTGTTCGCCGCTTTTCCATCAGAGTTCTACTGTCTGCGATACTGTACACCGACAAGTATACCTTTTATTGTTGGTCACCGGCAAACCTTTTGGATTCATATCCGTTTGCATATGTTATTCTGTATTTGTATTTGTAAGAATTCTACCGAGTCTGGTGACGGTCTGCCTACCTGTTGCTGCAGGTGTACCATCACCCGGAGACTTCTGTATCTGTTTGTTTCATCGTTTATGTCCGTTTCTGTTTGCTCATCGTTGATGTCAGTTTGTTTATCTGTCTTGTTCATCACTGCCCCCGTGACACTTTCACCAAAAGTCGTTGTTGATCACTTTGTGTTTTTCTCGGCATCATTTCCAAGAAAATAACGGTTACTAACGTCCTCTGTGCGTCCCGTCTATGGCTAACGGCTAATAACGGGCTAGTCTCCACGACTGGCATGATGATGAATTATTCCGTCACCCAACTGATGAAATCAACAAGTTGTTAAATAACCAAGTTGTGCATATCGGTTATTAAACAACTTGGACTCCTTCACCGTCCCCGTTACATTCACAGAAGTTGCCGTTCTAAGTTTGTTTACTTCCGCTCCCGCTAAGATAACTCCATTCCGTCCTTTTGGTCTGACGTTTCACCGTCGCGTCTCAGACGCGTCATCAGAACGCTATCGCTCTTCCCACTAGTGGCACTGGACTTTCCTCCATAAAGTTACTCACTGTGCGGGTTAGAAAACGTGGAGTGGATTTCAGTCTTCTTCGGCCAATACAGAGACTCACTGTTCCATCTAGTATTAAAATCAAACTCTTTAATTCACAATCTCTCACAAACAAATCATGCCTCATACATGACCACATCCTGGAGAAGTGTTTGGACGTTATGTGCCTTACAGAAACCTGCCAACAACCAGATGATTTTTCTGTCCTGAATGAGATCTGTCCCGCCGGTTACTGTTCCCTCCAGAAAGCCCACAGCTCTGGTGGTGGTGGTGGTCTGTCTGTCATCTACCGCCTGTTTATACTAAACAGGTCCATCAAATACTAAATGTAGTAATACACGATACACATTAAATAAAACACATTAAATACACAATGTACTTATAAATACCGCATTGTTACTACATATACCTTTTTATTCGTTCCTGTGTGAAAATAATTTTTTTTTTCAAACTTTTATATTTTTAGTTCCACTGTTCCTTGTATTTGCTAAATTAAATATAACAAATATGATCCAGTTGAGAGAAAAACTCAAGACGACTGTTTTTACATTATTCTAAAGATGAAAGATCTTTTCATCTTTCATCGAAGAGAGACAAACCCAAAAATTCCGGCCCCGTTACACACATCCAGAAACATGTCTCTCCTCATGTTTCTGGATTAATGCATGTTTCTGGATTAATGCATGTTATTGGATTAATGCATGTAACTGGATTAATGCATGTAACTGGATTAATGCATGTTTCTGGATTAATGCGTGTAACTGGATTAATGCATGTTTCTGGATTAATGCATGAAACTGGATTAATGCATGTTTCTGGATTAATGCATGTTATTGGATTAATGCATGTAACTGGATTAATGCATGTAACTGGATTAATGCATGTTTCTGGATTAATGCATGTTTCTGGATTAATGCATGTTATTGGATTAATGCATGTAACTGGATTAATGCATGTAACTGGATTAATGCATGTTTCTGGATTAATGCATGTAACTGGATTAATGCATGTTTCTGGATTAATGCATGTAACTGGATTAATGCATGTTTCTGGATTAATGCATGTTTCTGGATTAATGCATGTTTCTGGATTAATGCATGTTATTGGATTAATGCATGTTACTGGATTAATGCATGTTTCTGGATTAATGCATGTTTCTGGATTAATGCATGTTATTGGATTAATGCATGTAACTGGATTAATGCATGTTTCTGGATTAATGCATGTTATTGGATTAATGCATGTAACTGGATTAATGCATGTTCCTGGATTAATGCATGTAAATGGATTAATGCATGTCACCGGATTTATGCATGTTTCTGGATTAATGCATGTTATTGGATTAATGCATGTAACAGGATTAATGCATGTAAATGGGATTTTGTCATTAATGAAACTCATGAATTCGTCGCTACTAAGGGTTCTAGGAATACGGGGCTCAATAGAACTCTGACTCTGTCAGCCTGCCTAAAGTGCTGAACAGAACCCTGGGGATGTTCTGATGGTTTTCTATCGGTGCAGAGTAACGGGCCGCTCTGGCGCTGAGGATGTCTCTCCTATATGTTTTAATACTATGTTGTCAGGCTAAGCGGTACCCTACAAACTCTCTGTGACGCCGTTTTCTTTCCAGTTTATGTTTGTTTGAGGTTTGGAGTCAGGTTGTTGAACCATGGAGCTTCTCTCCTCTGTTTCACACTCTTCTTATTTAGGGGGGCGATAGAGTCCAGAGTTAATCTGAGTGAGTTTGCAACCCTTTCCACAAAATAATCAATATGCGCAGGACTAACGTTAGAGTCCGATTCTTTTAAGTCGAGACATGCAGCTGAACTAAGTGATGATGGAAGAGTTTCTTTAAATGTTGTTACAGCTTCTTCAGATATATTTCTAGTCTAGAATGATTTTTCTAGTGGCGAGTGATTTAGTTATCAAACAGTGGTCTGATAGCAGTGGGTTCTGTGGATGAACTTTTAGTTGTTCAATGTCAATTAAGTCAGGACTAAATCCAGGGTGTGATTAAAACAATGAGTGGGTTCATTAACACACTGACTGAAACCAACACAGTTTAATATTAAGTTAAACGCAGCACCGAGACTATCTCTGTCTTTATCTACGTGAATGTTAAAGTCACCTAGATTTTGTGTGTGCTAATACTTTTTTCTTTTTGTGTTTAATCTTCGCATGAACGTTGCTAAATAATAAAAGGTGAGTTTTTCTTTGTATCTTTTGATATATATCAAAAGATAATAGTTTAACTAAAACCCACAGATGTGTAATTGAACTCTAAATTTTTATTTCCACTGTTTCTTGTATTTGCGTCAATAAAACAAGTCGACAAATTTGATCCAGTTGACAGAAAAACTCCAAACGACTGTTTTTACATTATTCTGGAGATGAAAGATCTGTTCACACGTTTTGTCTTCATCAGAATAAAGTTTATTGTGATCATCCACTGGAGGATCTGCATATATTAAACCCAGGATGGGGATCAAACAATGACATCACTGATTAAACATGACTGACAGCAGGTCCAAATCCACTGATAGATTTTTACCACCAGGAACAAATGATTAAGTGAGAAAAACAAAAACATTCAGAAGGTTACATTTATTGTTTGTTGTAGAAATTCCAGGCCGGTGCAGGAATCATTCGGCATCAACCAAATCAGAACATCAGGGTCATTCATTCTGTAACTTGTGGGCAAAATGTCGAATAATACCCCGATGTCGCTGTGAGAAAGAGGAGAGACGTGAGTGAAAAAAAAAAATGCTTAAAAAACGCTCTCTCTGCGTATTTGAGGAGTTGTTGCAAAAGCATATAAAGTTTATTGGAAACTGGGTCAAAGTTCATGTTTTGTACACATGAACAAAAATACTTTAATTTGCAGACACTGGTTAAATTTTTCAGCATGTAAGGAAGTTCAACATACAATTCTAGGTCTGAGTCTCAGAAGTCCAGGGTCTCCCTTTGTGGCTGGTTTTCTCTCTTGAGGTCGTATCTGTCAATGAATTGTTCACATATAAACTTGGATCCACTTTTAAATGTTTGATTAGCATATTAAATAAATCTAAGACAAATTCTTACCTTATTTATCTTTGGGTTAACAACATCCTTCTGGATTCTGGACGGTACATTTGGACGAGCAGAACTCTCCTGGATCCAGATGAAGGTGAGCATGAGGGCCACAAGAACTGCAGCAGTGAACGTCTTCATCTCTGGAGGTTCTGACGGGTTCAGTTCTTCACTGCTTTGTCTCTTCTGGTGACTCTTGTAAGTTTCTCTGTCGTCTCTTCCTGGAATGTTCTGGTTTTTATACTCACCTGGAACTCTAGAACCTGTTTCTGTCCCCGTGAGAAAGACGAGAGACATGGATAAAGTGTTAATCTCTAGTATCATCACTCTGTCTGTGTATTTGAAGAGTTCATTTACAAAAGCAAACAAAGTCTATCATAACTCCAAGGCAGCGCTCAACAAACTCCACGACACCATCAGTGCGTTAGAGACGTTCATCCTGATGCTGTTTTTATCACCGCTGGAGACTTTAATCAGTGTAAAATACTTACTATATTTGATAAATACTACCATCATGTGGATATTCCAACCAGTGATAAGAACACACTGGATCATGTTTACTGCGATATACGTAGTGCATACAGGGCTAAACCCCGCCCCCACTTCAGACAGAATAACACAGTTTTGTGTCTGAGAACGAAACGGTTTGATCTGTAGATTTTCTTCTTTTTCTTCATTTTATTTTTGGTTTGTATGTAATTTTTTAGTTTTCGCAATTGTTTTGAACTATGGCTTAATCTTCTTCTGCAATTTGTCACAAAGTGACTTTATCGGTTGTGTAAAACAGTTTGAATTACCTTTTTAATGAAATGTGCTGGATAAAGACGGACGGAGGGAGGGAGGGATGGGTGGGTAGACAGATAGATAGAAGGTGACTAAAAAAGAGGACATATTTTATAATAGGAGATATAGTATATATACATACACATAGAAACATATATATGCACATATATACACATATAGATACATACAGGGGGGGCAGAAACGCTCTCAACATTTAAAAGTATGTTTAAAACCTTTTGTGATAATGCTTATAAATAAGGCTGGCATAAACTAGCTCTTATCTGTGCTGCTATAGGTTTAGTTTGCTGGGGATCTCCCATGATGCACTGAGCTTTTCTCCCTTCCTCTGTCACTGTCCCTCTTTATACATTCCTCTCACATTAATGCATGTTACTGCATGAATGCATGTTACTGGATGAATGCATGTTACTGGATGAATGCATGTCAGTGGATTAATGCATGTTACTGGATGAATGAATGTTACTGGATGAATGCATGTTACTGGATGAATGCATGTTACTGCATGAATGCATGTTACTGGATGAATGCATGTTACCCGATTAATGCATGTTACTGGATGAATGCATGTTACTGCATGAATGCATGTTACTGGATGAATGCATGTTTCCCGATTAATGCATGTTACTGGATTAATGCATGTTACTGGATGAATGCATGTTACTGGATGAATGAATGTTACTGGATGAATGCATGTTACTGGATGAATGCATGTTACTGGATGAATGCATGTTACTGCATGAATGCATGTTACTGGATGAATGCATTTGTTTTTAGAATTTTTAAATGTTTAATTCCACTGTTCCTTGTATTTACACACGACTGCTTATATATTTTTCTAAAGATGAAAGATCTGTTCACACGTTTTATCCTCATCAGAATGAGGTTTATTGTGGTCGTCCACCGGTGGATCTGCATATATTAAACCGAGGATGGGGATCAAACAAGGACATCACTGATTAAACATGAATGACAGCTGGTCCAAATCCACCATCAGGAGTTTCTCTCCCCGTGAGAAAGAGGAGAGACATGAGCACAGTATTAATCTCTAGTATCATCACTCTCTCTGCATATTTGAAGAGTTAATTTAAAAAGACAAGTAAAGCCTATCGTAAACTCGGTCAAAGACATCCAGACAGGATGTTGATCAGAACCCACATCCTCCTTTGTGAAAGACAAGATGTGGAGTTTTTACTGCTGAAATGCCGTCCCTATTATCTAGCCAGGAAACTTACTGCTGTGTTTTTGGCTGTTGTTTACATCCCACCCCGAACTAACTCCAAGGCAGCGCTCAGCAAACTCCACAACACCATCAGTGCGTTAGAAACGGTAACATGCATTAATGTTTGAGTGCTGCCCTGGAGTTAAACAACAGCCAAAAACACAGCAAAATATTAATAATAATAATAATACATTTGATTTATAATGCTAAATGTCCTGAGTTATGATAGACTTTGTTTGCTTTTGTAAATGAACTCTTCAAATTCACAGACAGAGTGATTATACTAGAGATGAACACTTTGATCATGTCTCTCATGATAACATCTACAAACACGTGGGCAGGTACACGAAATGATATTCTTTATATTTGTCTGTATTTTATACCTCTATTTAAACACAAATAAATAAATATATAGAGATTTTTTTTATATATATATATATTTAGATTTTTATTTATATATATATATGTTTATATATATATTTACACACTATACACACTGCTCAAGATTTTAAAGAGAACACTTAAATCAAACATCTCAGATCTGGAAGTATAAAATATTCCAGTTTAAAATCGTTATTGATTTCATATTTTAAATTGTTGATAAAAAAAAATAACGTAAGAGCCATCAATGCAAACCAGAATCATGAACCCGTTGAGGACTAGATTCAGAACCAGACTCAAAAGCAAAGTGGAAAAATGAGATCCCAGGCTGATCCAACTTTTGTGAATTTCCTCAAGACAACTTTTACTAATCACAGGCCCACTTCCAAACTCCCATTCCTCTCCAAAATTCTGGAAAAAGTAGTTGCTGCCCACCTCCAGGACCACCTCAAATACGACAACCTTTTTGAAACCTTTCAGTCTGGTTTTGGCTCCGCCCACAGCACAGAAACATCTCTGCTTAGAGTCACAAATGACCTACGGATGGCAGCAGATGCTGGTTCACCTTCCCTCCTGATTCTCCTTGATTTGTCTGCTGCCTTCGACACAGTTGACCCTGGAACACTCGTACACCGCCTACATCACACCACTGGACTCACTGCCACCGCCCTGAACTGGTTTCAATCCTACCTCACTGACAGAACAGAATACGTTTCCCTTGGAAGTTCAAAGTCCCGGACACACACCGTCACCTGTGGGGTCCCCCAGGGATCAGTCCTTGGCCCCATTCTCTTCATACTGTACATGCTCCCCCTTGGCCGTGTCATCAGTCCATATGGACTCTCATTCCATTGTTACGCTGATGACACGCAAATCTACATGAAAACTGACACATGTTCCTCCTCAGCCTCTCCATCCTCATCATCATCATCATCTCCCCTGTCAACTCCGCGCTTGTCTGGAGGAGATAAAGGTGTGGATGAAAAACAACTTTCTCCAGTTGAACAGCTCCAAAACCGAAGCTATTTTAATTGGCACCCCACATCAGACCCTGTCTTCCTCCATAACCAGTATTACCTTCTCTTGTCACGACATTCCCCTCTCTTCATCAGTCACCAACCTCGGCGTAAGATTCGAACCTCAACTCACTTTTGAATCCCACATCGAACACATCTGCAGGATCTCCTTTCATCATCTCAGAAATATTTCCAAACTCCGTTCTTCACTCACCTTGAGTGATGCTGAAAAGCTGGTCCACGCGTTCGTCTCCTCCAGACTGGATTACTGTAACGACCTTCATCACTTCTCATCGGGATCCCTGATAAAAGTCTTCAAAGACTTCAGTATGTTCAAAACATCTGAAGGATCCTGATGAGAGTTTGTAAACACCAACACATCACCCCTGTTCTTCATTCCCTTCATTGTCTTCCCATCTCCACCAGGATTGATTGTAAAATCTCTCTCCTCACTCACCAGTGCATCCATGGTAACGCCCCCCCCCCCTACCTGAAAGAACTACTCACCCTACTGACCTCGACACCATCCCTCCGTTCTACCCACTCATACCGCCTCCTCCTTCCCCGGACTAAGCTCAGCACCATGGGTGATCGGGCCTTCTGTTCTGCTACCCCTCGTCTGTGGAATGCCCTCCCTGACCATCTGAGGGCTCCACAGACGACTGACACATGTATAAAAGGACTTCAAACTTTCCTTTTTAGCAGAACCTATAACCTTAATTAACATTGCTGCTTTTTGGTAAGGTTTTTATATAGTTATTATTTTATTTTTTATTGATGCTTTTATCTGCTTTTACTTTGTAGCACTTTGAGATTTGATCCAAATGTAAAGTGCATTATAAATTAAATGTATTATTATTATTATTATTATTATTATTATTATAAATGTAATGAATAAAGTGTCTGGAGAGCTGGAGAAGTAAGCGAGGCAAGTTGTTGGTGGCGAGAGAGGATGAGAGCAAAAATGTCAAGAAACGAAAACCATCTAAAGTTATAGTTATACGCCCGAAAAGTGAAGAATATTGTGGAACGGTTTTTACAGCCGCCGCCGCAGGAACCTTCTTGTTATCGCGATAACTCAAAGACCATGTCATGGATGTTTTTCATATTTTAGACCCACATAGACCTTAGTGCGAGGAAGAAGTGTAATTTTGGGAGTGTTGGGTTGTATATTTCTGACACTAGGGGCAGCTTCCTCTCCAAAAATTGTGAGGCCATAATTTCTCAACTGTGGGTCTGATTTACATCTGGGGGCCAGAGGGTTGACCAGAGGTGGCACAGGCCACCACTTGAATCTTAGTGGCCACCCCAGGTGGCCCCGCCCCTCCCAAAGGTCCAACGTGATAGATCGTTTGTCCTGTCTGTCAATTGTCTATCATTTGTACTTTTTAGTTCTCTTAAACGACAATATGTATATTTTTTATTTCTTAAGGAAAGAGAGAAACGCCACTTATGCAGTCTGGACGCTGAAGGGAGAAGACGCTGGCGTTGTCTGTTCGCCGCTTTTCCATCAGAGTTCTACTGTCTGCGATACTATAAACTGACAAGTATACCTTTTATTGTTGGTCACCGGCATACCTTTTGGATTCATATCCGTTTGCATATGTTATTCTGTATTTGTATTTGTAAGAATTCTACCGAGTCTGGTGACGGTCCGCCTACCTGTTGCTGCAGGTGTACCATCACCCGTAGACTTCTGTATCTGTTTGTTTCATCGTTTATGTCCGTTTCTGTTTGCTCATCGTTGATGTCAGTTTGTTTATCTGTCTTGTTCATCACTGCCCCGTGACACTTTCACCAAAAGTCGTTGTTGATCACTTTGTGTTTTTCTCGGCATCATTTCCAAGAAAATAACGGTTACTAACGTCCTCTGTGCGTCCCGTCTATGGCTAACGGCTAATAACGGGCTAGTCTCCACGACTGGCATGATGATGAATTATTCTGTCACCCCACTGATGAAATCAACAAGTTGTTAAATAACCAAGTTGTGCATATTGGTTATTAAACAACTTGGACTCCTTCGCCGGCCCCGTTACATTCACAGAAGTTGCCGTTCTAAGTTTGTTTACTTCCGCTCCCGCTCAGATAACTCCATTCCGTCCTTTTGGTCTGACGTTTCACCCTCGCGTCTCAGACGCGTCATCAGAACGCTATCGCTCTTCCCACTAGTGGCACTGGACTTTCCTCCATAAAGTTACTCACTGTGCGGGTTAGAAAACGTGGAGTGGATTTCAGTCTTCTTCGGCCAATACAGAGACTCACTGTTCCATCTAGTATTAAAATCAAACTCTTTTATTCACAATCTCTCACAAACAAATCATGCCTCATACATGACCACATCCTGGAGAAGTGTTTGGACGTTATGTGCCTTACAGAAACCTGCCAACAACCAGATGATTTTTCTGTCCTGAATGAGATCTGTCCCGCCGGTTACTGTTCCCTCCAGAAAGCCCACAGCTCTGGTGGTGGTGGTGGTCTGTCTGTCATCTACCGCCTGTTTATACTAAACAGGTCCATCAAATACTAAATGTAGTAATACACGATACACATTAAATAAAACACATTAAATACACAATGTACTTATAAATACCGCATTGTTACTACATATACCTTTTTATTCGTTCCTGTGTGAAAATAATTTTTTTTTTCAAACTTTTATATTTTTAGTTCCACTGTTCCTTGTATTTGCTAAATTAAATATAACAAATATGATCCAGTTGAGAGAAAAACTCAAGATGACTGTTTTTACATTATTCTAAAGATGAAAGATCTTTTCATCTTTCATCGAAGAGAGACAAACCCAAAAATTCCGAAGGTTATATTTATTGTTTGCTGTAGAAATTCCAGGCTGTTGCAGGAATCATTCGACATCGACCGCATCAGACCATCAGGATCATTCATTCTGAAACATGATGTGGAGGAAGACGAACATCTCCCTGTGAGAAAGAGGAGAGACGAGAGTAAAGTCTTCTTCTCTGGTATCATCACTCTCTATAAGTGTTTTTATAGAGTTCATTTACAAAAGCATATAAAGTCTATTGGAAACTGGGTCAAAGTTCATGTTTTGTACATAAAAACAAAAACACTTAGATTTACAGCCACTGGTTGAATTTTTCATCATATCAGGTACTTCAACATACACTTCCTTGTTTGAGTCTCCTATTTCGACGCCTTCCCCCTGAGGCTGCTTTTCTCTCCTCACGTTGTAACTGTCAATGAATTGTTCACATATAAACTTGGATCCACTTTTAAATGTTGTATTAACAGATTATTAAGTCTAAGGTAAATTCTTACCTGATTTATATTTGGCTCCATATTATTGTTTTGGATCCTAGACAGTCGTGACCTACGGCTTGGACCAGCAGAACTCTCCTGGATCCAGATGAAGGTGAGCATGAGGACCACAAGAACTGCAGCAGTGAACTTCTTCATCTCTGGAGGTTCTGACGGGTTCAGTTCTTCATCTCTGGAGGTTCTGACGGGTTCAGTTCTTCACTGCTTTGACTCTTCTGGTGACTCTTGTAAGTTACTCTGTCGTCTCTTCCTGGAGTGTTCTGGTTTTTATACTCACCTGGAACTTTATTAATGACTATGCTTGGAATGAGATTGTTTGCTGTTCCTCAAAAGCAAACAATCCATGTTGTTTGCTGTAACCATGGTAACAACTAAACTGAGAAGTTTTTGGGCTGGTCTAGATTTGAATCATGATCGTTTTAACAGGAGTTTCATAACTGCGTTTGTATTCTCGAGAACCAAACATCCAAGTACCTGAAGTATTTTATCAGGCATCAGTTGATCCACGCGTTATAAACAACACTCTGACACCGCCCCCATGATCTAATGACTTTTGTCATCAACTGTTAATCATCAGTGTTGGGGAATCGTGAAGTACATGTAATCAGTTTTATGATATTTTTCCGTGACTGGACTTTTAGTTCTGTGAGGTTTTAGTTTTTTGGTTTGACCCAGGAACGGACTCAGATGCGTGCAGCGAGGTTAAAAGGGATATAAGGGTTATAAATGTAATGAATAAAGTGTCTGGAGAGCTGGAGAAGTGAGTGAGGCAGGTTGTTGGTGGTGAGAGAGGATGAGAGCAAAAATGTCCAGAAACGAAAAACATCTAAAGTTATAGTTATACGCCTGAAAAGTCAAGAATATTGTGGAACGGTTTTTACCGCTGCCGCCGCAGGAACCTTCTTGTTATCGGGATAAACCCTGTCATGGATGTTTTTCTTCTTCAGCGAGGAAGAAGGGTAATTTTGGGAGTGTTGGGTTGTATATTTCTGACACTAGGGGCAGCTTCCTCTCCAAAAATTGTGAGGCCATAATTTCTCAACTGTGGGTTTGATTTACATCTGGGGGCCAGAGGGTTGACCAGAGGTGGCACAGGCCACCCCTTGAATCTTAGTGGCCACGCCCCTCCCAAAGGTCCAACGTGATAGGTCGTTTGTGTTGTCTGTCAATTGTCTATCATTTGTACTTTGTAGTTCTCCTACACAAAACTAACATTTTACGGTGCTTTGATACCGGCAAAACTATCAATATTTATTTTCATCCATGTACATCTGCTGTTAAGGTAAATTATACGTAAATGATACCTCTGTGAAGTAAACAGCAGAGCGCAACCCAAGTCAGTAAGACGGTGGACGGACCAAGACGACTTCAGCCAACTCGGTTAGCTTAATGCTAACATATGATGGGAATTGCCATTTACATGCTAAAGGAATTAGCAATGACAGCGCGACCATCATCAAATGATAAACAAGTACGTACAATTAAGTTATCTGACTTTAAATAAATATTTTTTAGGGTAAGTTGAGAGAGTGTTTGCTGACCAGACGCTGCTCTGAACATTTTTTAATGATAAAGAGGGTCTCCTTCGAACACAACTTCTGTATTTTCCACATTCATGCACCACTTTTCAGGTACACACTGGTGAGTACACACCAACACCGTCAGAGTTTTGTTACTTAACATATTTGGAGACGGAAATTAACTGTAATATTTAAATAGTTATTTATTAACCGTTATTTATTTTGATATGTAAATAGGTATTCATCTATGTGTAATTACTTATGTCAATGTCAGATAGATAGAAAGTGACTACACACATACATACTCTGACAGAAAAATTAACAAATAAAATACACGTGTAAATTAAAATACAGGATTAAAATTCTCCTGTGGAACCTTTTCCCAATCTGGGTTCGGGGGGCGGAAACCCCCTCTACATTTAAGATTAGGTTTAAAACCTTCTTTTATGATAAAGTTTATGAGTAAGGCTGGCATAAATTAGCTCTTAGCTATGCTGCTATAAGTTTTTGACTACTAAGGGATCTCCCATGATGCATTGAGCTTTTCTCTCTCCCTCTCTCACTCTCACTCTTTATACATCCCTGTCACTTTAATGCATGTCACCGGATTAATGCATGTTACTGGATTAATGCATGTTACTGGATTAATGCATGTAACTGGATTAATGCATGTTACTGGATTAATGCATGTAACTGGATTAATGCATGTTGCTGGATTTATGCATCTAACTGGATTAATGCATGTAACTGGATTAATGCATGTTGCTGGATTTATGCATGTAACTGGATTAATGCATGTAACTGGATTAATGCATGTTTCTGGATTAATGCATGTTATTGGATTAATGCATGTTTCTGGATTAATGCATGTTTCTGGATTAATGCATGTAACTGGATTAATGCATGTATCTGGATTAATGCATGTTTCTGGATTAATGCATGTTTCTGGATTAATGCATGTTTCTGGATTAATGCATGTAACTGGATTAATGCATGTAACTGGATTAATGCATGTTTCTGGATTAATGCATGTTATTGGATTAATGCATGTAACTGGATTAATGCATGTTCCTGGATTAATGCATGTAAATGGATTAATGCATGTCACCGGATTTATGCATGTTTCTGGATTAATGCATGTTATTGGATTAATGCATGTAACAGGATTAATGCATGTTACCGGATTTATGCATGTTTCTGGAATAATGCATGTTATTGGATTAATGCATGTAACAGGATTAATGCATGTAAATGGAATTTTGTCATTAATGAAACTCATGAAGTCGTTGCTATTTAGAGTTCTAGGAATACGGGTCTCAATAGAACTCTGACTCTCAGTCAGCCTGCCTAAAGTGCTGAACAGAACGCTGGGGATGTTCTGATGGTTTTCTATCGGTGCAGAGTAACGGGCCGCTCTGGCGCTGAGGATGTCTCTCCTATATGTTTTAATACTATGTTGTCAGGCTAAGCGGTACCCTACAAACTCTCTGTGACGCCGTTTTCTTTCCAGTTTATGTTTGTTTGAGGTTTGGAGTCAGGTTGTTGAACCATGGAGCTTCTCTCCTTTGTTTCACACCCTTCCTTTTTAGGGGGGCGATAGAGTCCAGAGTTAATCTGAGTGAGTTTGCAGCCCTTTCCACAAAATAATCAATATGCGCAGGACTAACGTTAGAGTCCGATTCTTTTAAGTCGAGACATGCAGCTGAACTAAGTGATGATGGAAGAGTTTCTTTAAATGTTGTTACAGCTTCTTCAGATATATTTGTAGTAGAATGATTTTTCTAGTGGCGAGTGATTTAGTTATCAAACAGTGGTCTGATAGCAGTGGGTTCTGTGGATGAACTTTTAGTTGTTCAATGTCAATTATGTCAGGACTAAATCCAGGGTGTGATTAAAACAATGAGTGGGTTCATTAACACACTGACTGAAACCAACACAGTCTAATATTAAGTTAAACGCAGCACCGAGACTATCTCTGTCTTTATCTACGTGAATGTTAAAGTCACCTAGATTTTGTGTGTGCTAATACTTTTTTCTTTTTGTGTTTAATCTTCGCATGAACGTTGCTAAATAATAAAAGGTGAGTTTTGTCTTCATCAGAATAAAGTTTATTGTGATCATCCACTGGAGGATCTGCATATATTAAACCCAGGATGGGGATCAAACAATGACATCACTGATTAAACATGAATGACAGCAGGTCCAAATCCACTGATAGATTTTTACCACCAGGAACAAATGATGAAATTGGTAGAAGAGAGAAAAACAAAAACATTCAGAAGGTTACATTTATTGTTTGTTGTAGAAATTCCAGGCTGGTGCAGGAATCATTCGGCATCGACCACATCAGACCACCAGAGTCATTCATTCTGAAACTTGTCGGCAAAATGTCGAATAATACCCCGTTGTCGCTGTGAGAAAGACGAGAGACGTGAGTGAAAAAAAAAAATGCTTAAAAAACGCTCTCTCTGCGTATTTGAAGAGTTGTTGCAAAAGCATATAAAGTTTATTGGAAACTGGGTCAAAGTTCATGTTTTGTACACATGAACAGAAATACTTTGATTAACAGACACTGGTTAAATTTTTCAGCATGTCAGGAAGTTCAACATACACGTCTGTGTCTGAGCGTCAGAAGTCCATCGTATCCCTTTGAGGCTGTTTTTTTCTCCTTACGTTGTGACTGTCAATGAATTGTTCACATATAAACTTGGATCCACTTTTAAATGTTTGATTAGCATATTAAATAAATCTAAGACAAATTCTTACCTTATTTATCTTTGGGTTAACAACATCCTTCTGGATTCTGGACGGTACATTTGGACCAGCAGAACTCTCCTGGATCCAGATGAAGGTGAGCATGAGGGCCACAAGAACTGCAGCAGTGAACGTCTTCATCTCTGGAGGTTCTGACGGGTTCAGTTCTTCACTGCTTTGACTCTTCTGGTGACTCTTGTAAGTTTCTCTGTCGTCTCTTCCTCGAATGTTCTGGTTTTTATACTCACCTGGAACTCTAGAACCTGTTTCTGTCCCCGTGAGAAAGACGAGAGACATGGATAAAGTGTTAATCTCTAGGTTCATCACTCTGTCTGTGTATTTGAAGAGTTCATTTACAAAAGAAAACAAAGTCTATCATAACTCCAAGGCAGCGCTCAGCAAACTCCACGACACCATCAGTGCGTTAGAGACGTTCATCCTGATGCTGTTTTTATCACCGCTGGAGACTTTAATCAGTGTAAAATACTTACTATATTTGATAAATACTACCATCATGTGGATATTCCAACTGGTGATAAGAACACACTGGATCATGTTTACTGCGATATACGTAGTGCATACAGGGCTAAACCCCGCCCCCACTTCAGACAGAATAACACAGATTTGTGTCTGAGAAGGAAACGGTTTGATCTGTAGATTTTCTTCTTTTTCTTCATTTTATTTTTGGTTTGTATGTATTTTTTTAGTTTTCGCAACTGTTTTGAACTATGGCTTAATCTTCTTCTGCAATTTGTCTCAAAGTGACTTTATCGGTTGTGTAAAACACTTTGAATTACCTTTTTAATGAAATGTGCTGGATAAAGACGGAGGGAGGGAGGGATGGGTGGGTAGACAGACAGATAGAAGGTGACTAAAAAAGAGGACATATTTTATAATAGGAGATATAGTATATATACATACACATAGAAACATATATATATGCACATATATACACATATAGATACATACAGGGTGGGCAGAAACCCTCTCTACATTTAAAAGTATGTTTAAAACCTTTTGTGATAAAGCTTATAAATAAGGCTGGCATAAACTAGCTCTTATCTATTCTGCTATAGGTTTAGATTGCTTGGGATCTCCCATGATGCACTGAGCTTTTCTCCTTCCTCTGTCACTGTCACTCTTTATACATTCCTCTCACATTAATGCATGTTACTGGATTAATGCATGTAACTGGATTAATGCATGTTTCTGGATTAATGCATGTTCCTGGATTAATGCATGTAAATGGATTAATGCATGTCACCGGATTTATGCATGTTTCTGGATTAATGCATGTTATTGGATTAATGCATGTAACAGGATTAATGCATGTTACCGGATTTATGCATGTTTCTGGATTAATGCATGTTATTGGATTAATGCATGTAACAGGATTAATGCATGTAAATGGAATTTTGTCATTAATGAAACTCATGAAGTTGTTGCTATTTAGAGTTCTAGGAATACGGGGCTCAATAGAACTCTGACTCTCAGTCAGCCTGCCTAAAGTGCTGAACAGAACCCTGGGGATGTTCTGATGGTTTTCTATCGGTGCAGAGTAACGGGCCGCTCTGGCGCTGAGGATGTCTCTCCTATATGTTTTAATACTATGTTGTCAGGCTAAGCGGTACCCTACAAACTCTCTGTGACGCCGTTTTCTTTCCAGTTTATGTTTGTTTGAGGTTTGGAGTCAGGTTGTTGAACCATGGAGCTTCTCTCCTTTGTTTCACACCCTTCCTTTTTAGGGGGGCGATAGAGTCCAGAGTTAATCTGAGTGAGTTTGCAGCCCTTTCCACAAAATAATCAATATGCGCAGGACTAACGTTAGAGTCCGATTCTTTTAAGTCGAGACATGCAGCTGAACTAAGTGATGATGGAAGAGTTTCTTTAAATGTTGTTACAGCTTCTTCAGATATATTTGTAGTAGAATGATTTTTCTAGTGGCGAGTGATTTAGTTATCAAACAGTGGTCTGATAGCAGTGGGTTCTGTGGATGAACTTTTAGTTGTTCAATGTCAATTAAGTCAGGACTAAATCCAGGGTGTGATTAAAACAATGAGTGGGTTCATTAACACACTGACTGAAACCAACACAGTCTAATATTAAGTTAAACGCAGCACCGAGACTATCTCTGTCTTTATCTACGTGAATGTTAAAGTCACCTAGATTTTGTGTGTGCTAATACTTTTTTCTTTTTGTGTTTAATCTTCGCATGAACGTTGCTAAATAATAAAAGGTGAGTTTTTCTTTATATCTTTTGATATATATCAAAAGATAATAGTTTAAATAAAAACCCACAGATGTGTAATAGAACTCTAAATTTTTATTTCCACTGTTCCTTGTATTTGCGTCAATAAAACAAGTCGACAAATTTGATCCAGTTGAGAGAAAAACTCCAAACGACTGTTTTTACAGTATTCTGGAGATGAAAGATCTGTTCACACGTTTTGTCTTCATCAGAATAAAGTTTATTGTGATCATCCACTGGAGGATCTGCATATATTAAACCCAGGATGGGGATCAAACAATGACATCACTGATTAAACATGACTGACAGCAGGTCCAAATCCACTGATAGATTTTTACCACCAGGAACAAATGATTAAGTGAGAAAAACAAAAACATTCAGAAGGTTACATTTATTGTTTGTTGTAGAAATTCCAGGCCGGTGCAGGAATCATTCGGCATCAACCAAATCAGAACATCAGGGTCATTCATTCTGTAACTTGTGGGCAAAATGTCGAATAATACCCCGATGTCGCTGTGAGAAAGAGGAGAGACGTGAGTGAAAAAAAAAAATGCTTAAAAAACGCTCTCTCTGCGTATTTGAGGAGTTGTTGCAAAAGCATATAAAGTTTATTGGAAACTGGGTCAAAGTTCATGTTTTGTACACATGAACAAAAATACTTTAATTTGCAGACACTGGTTAAATTTTTCAGCATGTCAGGAAGTTCAACATACAATTCTAGGTCTGAGTCTCAGAAGTCCAGGGTCTCCCTTTGTGGCTGGTTTTCTCTCTTGAGGTCGTATCTGTCAATGAATTGTTCACATATAAACTTGGATCCACTTTTAAATGTTTGATTAGCATATTAAATAAATCTAAGACAAATTCTTACCTTATTTATCTTTGGGTTAACAACATCCTTCTGGATTCTGGACGGTAAATTTGGACGAGCAGAACTCTCCTGGATCCAGATGAAGGTGAGCATGAGGGCCACAAGAACTGCAGCAGTGAACGTCTTCATCTCTGGAGGTTCTGACGGGTTCAGTTCTTCACTGCTTTGTCTCTTCTGGTGACTCTTGTAAGTTTCTCTGTCGTCTCTTCCTGGAATGTTCTGGTTTTTATACTCACCTGGAACTCTAGAACCTGTTTCTGTCCCCGTGAGAAAGACGAGAGACATGGATAAAGTGTTAATCTCTAGTATCATCACTCTGTCTGTGTATTTGAAGAGTTCATTTACAAAAGCAAACAAAGTCTATCATAACTCCAAGGCAGCGCTCAACAAACTCCACGACACCATCAGTGCGTTAGAGACGTTCATCCTGATGCTGTTTTTATCACCGCTGGAGACTTTAATCAGTGTAAAATACTTACTATATTTGATAAATACTACCATCATGTGGATATTCCAACCAGTGATAAGAACACACTGGATCATGTTTACTGCGATATACGTAGTGCATACAGGGCTAAACCCCGCCCCCACTTCAGACAGAATAACACAGTTTTGTGTCTGAGAACGAAACGGTTTGATCTGTAGATTTTCTTCTTTTTATTCATTTTATTTTTGTTTGTATGTAATTTTTCAGTTTTCGCAATTGTTTTGAACTATGGCTTAATCTTCCTCTGCAATTTGTCTCAAAGTGACTTTATCGGTTGTGTAAAACACTTTGAATTGCCTTTTTAATGAAATGTGCTGGATAAAGACGGAGGGAGGGAGGGATGGGTGGGTAGACAGACAGATAGAAGGTGACTAAAAAAGAGGACATATTTTATAATAGGAGATATAGTATATATACATACACATAGAAACATATATATATGCACATATATACACATATAGATACATACAGGGGGGGCAGAAACCCTCTCTACATTTAAAAGTAGGTTTAAAACCTTTTGTGATAACGCCTATAAATAAGGCTGGCATAAACTAGCTCTTATCTATGCTGCTATAGGTTTAGATTGTTGGGGATCTCCCATGATGCACTGAGCTTTTCTCCTTCCTCTGTCACTGTCACTCTTTATACATTCCTCTCACATTAATGCATGTTACTGGATTAATGCATGTTACTGGATTAATGCATGTTACTGCATGAATGCATGTTACTGGATGAATGCATGTTACTGCATGAATGCATGTTACTGGATTAATGCATGTTACTGGATTAATGCATGTTACTGGATTAATGCATGTTACTGGATGAATGCATGTTACTGGATTAATGCATGTTACTTGATGAATGCATGTTACTGCATGAATGCATGTTACTGGATTAATGCATGTTACTGGATGAATGCATGTTACTGGATGAATGCATGTGTTTTTAGAATTTTTAAATGTTTAATTCCACTGTTCCTTGTATTTACACACGACTGCTTATACATTTTCTAAAGATGAAAGATCTGTTCACACGTTTTATCCTCATCAGAATGAGGTTTATTGTGGTCGTCCACCGGTGGATCTGCATATATTAAACCGAGGATGGGGATCAAACAAGGACATCACTGATTAAACATGAATGACAGCTGGTCCAAATCCACCATCAGGAGTTTCTCTCCCCGTGAGAAAGAGGAGAGACATGAGCACAGTATTAATCTCTAGTATCACCACTCTCTCTACATATTTGAAGAGTTCGTTTAAAAAGACAAGTAAAGCCTATCGTAAACTCGGTCAAAGACATCCAGACAGGATGTTGATCAGAACCCACATCCTCCTTTGTGAAAGACAAGATGTGGAGTTTTTACTGCTGAAATGCCGTCCCTATTATCTAGCCAGGAAATTTACTGCCGTGTTTTTGGCTGTTGTTTACATCCCGCCCCGAACTAACTCCAAGGCAGCGCTCAGCAAACTCCACAACACCATCAGTGCGTTAGAAACGGTAACATGCATTAATGTTTGAGTGCTGCCCTGGAGTTAAACAACAGCCAAAAACACAGCAGTAAATGTCCTGAGTTATGATAGACTTTGTTTGCTTTTGTAAATGAACTCTTCAAATACACAGACAGAGTGATTATACTAGAGATGAACACTTTGATCATGTCTCTCATGATAACATCTACAAACACGTGGGCAGGTACTCGAAATGATATTCTTTATATTTGTCTGTATTTTATACCTCTATTTAAACACAAATAAATAAATATATAGAGATTTTTTATATATATATATATATATTTAGATTTTTATTTATAAATATATATATAAACATATATTTTATATATATATATATATATATATATATATATATATATATATATATATATATATATGTTTATATATATATTTACACACTATACACACTGCTCAAGATTTTAAAGAGAACACTTAAATCAAACATCTCAGATCTGGAAGTATAAAATATTCCAGTTTAAAATCGTTATTGATTTCATATTTTAAATTGTTGATAAAAAAAAATAACGTAAGAGCCATCAATGCAAACCAGAATCATGAACCCGTTGAGGACTAGATTCAGAACCAGACTCAAAAGCAAAGTGGAAAAATGAGATCCCAGGCTGATCCAACTTTTGTGAATTTCCTCAAGACAACTTTTACTAATCACAGGCCCACTTCCAAACTCCCATTCCTCTCCAAAATTCTGGAAAAAGTAGTTGCTGCCCACCTCCAGGACCACCTCAAATACGACAACCTTTTTGAAACCTTTCAGTCTGGTTTTGGCTCCGCCCACAGCACAGAAACAGTTCTGCTTAGAGTCACAAAGAAACCCACGGATGGCAGCAGATGCTGGTTCACCTTCCCTCCTGATTCTCCTTGATTTGTCTGCTGCCTTCGACACAGTTGACCCTGGAATACTCCTACACCGCCTACATCACACCACTGAACTCACTGCCACCGCCCTAAACTGGTTTAAATCCTACCTCACTGACAGAACAGAATACGTTTCCCTTGGAAGTTCAAAGTCCCGGACACACACCGTCATCTGTGGAGTCCCCCAAGGATCAGTCCTTGGCCCCCTTCTCTTCATACTGTACATGCTCCCCCTTGGCCGTGTCATCAGTCCATATGGACTCTCATTCCATTGTTACGCTGATGACACGCAAATCTACATGAAAACTGACACATGTTCCTCCTCAGCCTCTCCATCCTCATCATCATCATCATCTGCCCTGTCAACTCCGCGCTTGTCTGGAGGAGATAAAGGTGTGGATGAAAAACAACTTTCTCCAGTTGAACAGCTCCAAAACCGAAGCTATTTTAATTGGCACCCCACATGAGACCCAGTCTTCCTCCATAACCAGTATTACCTTCTCTGGTCACGACATTCCCCTATCTTCATCAATCACCAACCTCGGCGTAAGATTCGACCCTCAACTCACTTTTGAATCCCACATCAAACACATCTGCAAGATGTTCTTTCATCATCTCAGAAATATTTCCAAACTCCGTTCTTCACTCACCTTGAGTGATGGTGAAAAGCTGGTCCACGCGTTCGTCTCCTCCAGACTGGATTACTGTAACTCACTTCTCATCGGGATCCCTGATAAAAGTCTTCAAAGACTTCAGTATGTTCAAAACATCTGAAGGATCCTGATGAGAGTTCGTAAACACGAACACATCACCCCTGTTCTTCATTCCCTTCATTGGCTTCCCATCTCCACCAGGATTGATTATAAGATCTCTCTCCTCACTCACCAGTGCATCCATGGTAACGCACCCCCCTACCTAAAAGAACTACTCACCCTACTGACCTCGACACCATCCCTCCGTTCTACCCACTCATACCGCCTCCTCCTTCCCCGGACTAAGCTCAGCACCATGGGTGATCGGGCCTTCTGTTCTGCTGCCCCTCATCTGTGGAATGCCCTCCCTGACCATCTCAGGGCTCCACAGACGACTGACACATTTAAAAAAGGACTTAAAACTTTCCTTTTTAGCAAAAGCTATAACCTTAATTAACAATACTGCTTTTTGGTCAGGCTTTTATATAGTTATTTATTTATTTTTTTATTGATGCTTTGATCTGCTTTTACTTTGTAGCACTTTGAGATTTGATCCAAATGTAAAGTGCATTATAAATTAAATGTATTATTATTATTATTATTATTATTATTATTATTATTATAAATGAAATGAATAAAGTGTCTGGAGAGCTGGAGAAGTGAGCGAGGCAGGTTGTTGGTGGCGAGAGAGGATGAAAGCAAAAATGTCAACAAACGAAAAAACACCTAAAGTTATAGTTATACGCCCGAAAAGTGAAGAATATTGTGGAACGGTTTTTACAGCCGCCGCCGCAGGTCCTTCTTGTTATCGCGATAACTCAAAGACCATGTCATGGATGTTTTTCATATTTTAGACCCACATAATAATAATAATAATATAATAATAATAATAATAATAAACATAGACCTCAGTGCGAGGAAGAAGTGTAATTTTGGGAGTGTTGGGTTGTATATTTCTGACACTAGGGGCAGCTTCCTCTCCAAAAATTGTGAGGCCATAATTTCTCAACTGTGGGTTTGATTTACATCTGGGGGCCGGAGGGTTGACCAGAGGTGGCACAGGCCACCCCTTGAATCTTAGTGGCCACCCCAGGTGGCCCCGCCCCTCCCAAAGCTCCAACGTGATAGGTCGTTTGTCTTGTCTGTCAATTGTCTATCATTTGTACTTTGTAGCTCTCTTAAACAAAACTAACATTTTACGGTGCTTTGATACCGGCAAAACTATCAATATTTAACTTCATCCATGTACATCTGCTGTTAAGGTAAATTATACGCAAATGATACCTCTGTGAAGTAAACAGCAGAGCGCAACCCAAGTCAGTAAGACGGTGGACGGACCAAGACGACTTCAGCCAACTCGGTTAGCTTAATGCTAACATATGATGGGAATTGCCATTTACATGCTAAAGGAATTAGCAAAGACAGCGCGACCATCATCAACTGATAAACAAGTACGTAGAATTAAGTTATCTGACTTTAAATAAATATTTTTTAGGGTAAGTTGAGAGAGTGTTTGCTGACCAGACGCTGCTCTGAATATTTTTTTAATGATAAAGAGGGTCTCCTTCGAACACAACTTCTGTATTTCCACATTCATGCACCACTTTTCAGGTACACACTAGTGAGTACACACCAACACCGTCAGAGTTTTGTTACTTAACATATTTGGAGACGGAAATTAACTGTAATATTTAAATAGTTATTTATTAACCGTTATTTATTTTGATATGTAAATAGGTATTCATCTATGTGTAATTACTTATGTCAATGTCAGATAGATAGAAAGTGACTACACACATACATACTCTGACAGAAAAATTAACAAATAAAATACACGTGTAAATTAAAATACAGGATTAAAATTCTCCTGTGGAACCTTTTCCCAATCTGGGTTCGGGGGGCGGAAACCCCCTCTACATTTAAGATTAGGTTTAAAACCTTCTTTTATGATAAAGTTTATGAGTAAGGCTGGCATAAATTAGCTCTTAGCTATGCTGCTATAAGTTTTTGACTACTAAGGGATCTCCCATGATGCATTGAGCTTTTCTCTCTCCCTCTCTCACTCTCACTCTTTATACATCCCTGTCACTTTAATGCATGTCACCGGATTAATGCATGTTACTGGATTAATGCATGTTACTGGATTAATGCATGTTACTGGATTAATGCATGTAACTGGATTAATGCATGTTACTGGATTAATGCATGTAACTGGATTAATGCATGTTGCTGGATTTATGCATCTAACTGGATTAATGCATGTAACTGGATTAATGCATGTTGCTGGATTTATGCATGTAACTGGATTAATGCATGTTTCTGGATTAATGCATGTTATTGGATTAATGCATGTTTCTGGATTAATGCATGTTATTGGATTAATGCATGTAACTGGATTAATGCATGTATCTGGATTAATGCATGTTTCTGGATTAATGCATGTTATTGGATTAATGCATGTAACTGGATTAATGCATGTTTCTGGATTAATGCATGTTTCTGGATTAATGCATGTTATTGGATTAATGCATGTAACTGGATTAATGCATGTAACTGGATTAATGCATGTTTCTGGATTAATGCATGTTATTGGATTAATGCATGTAACTGGATTAATGCATGTTCCTGGATTAATGCATGTTTCTGGATTAATGCATGTCACCGCATTTATGCATGTTTCTGGATTAATGCATGTTATTGGATTAATGCATGTAACAGGATTAATGCATGTTACCGGATTTATGCATGTTTCTGGATTAATGCATGTTATTGGATTAATGCATGTAACAGGATTAATGCATGTAAATGGAATTTTGTCATTAATGAAACTCATGAAGTCGTTGCTATTTAGAGTTCTAGGAATACGGGGCTCAATAGAACTCTGACTCTGTCAGCCTGCCTAAAGTGCTGAACAGAACCCTGGGGATGTTCTGATGGTTTTCTATCGGTGCAGAGTAACGGGCCGCTCTGGCGCTGAGGATGTCTTTCCTATATGTTTTAATACTATGTTGTCAGGCTAAGCGGTACCCTACAAACTTTCTGTGACGCCGTTTTCTTTCCAGTTTATGTTTGTTTGAGGTTTGGAGTCAGGTTGTTGAACCATGGAGCTTCTCTCCTTTGTTTCACACCCTTCCTTTTTAGGGGGGCGATAGAGTCCAGAGTTAATCTGAGTGAGTTTGCAGCCCTTTCCACAAAATAATCAATATGCGCAGGACTAACGTTAGAGTCCGATTCTTTTAAGTCGAGACATGCAGCTGAACTAAGTGATGATGGAAGAGTTTCTTTAAATGTTGTTACAGCTTCTTCAGATATATTTGTAGTAGAATGATTTTTCTAGTGGCGAGTGATTTAGTTATCAAACAGTGGTCTGATAGCAGTGGGTTCTGTGGATGAACTTTTAGTTGTTCAATGTCAATTAAGTCAGGACTAAATCCAGGGTGTGATTAAAACAATGAGTGGGTTCATTAACACACTGACTGAAACCAACACAGTCTAATATTAAGTTAAACGCAGCACCGAGACTATCTCTGTCTTTATCTACGTGAATGTTAAAGTCACCTAGATTTTGTGTGTGCTAATACTTTTTTCTTTTTGTGTTTAATCTTCGCATGAACGTTGCTAAATAATAAAAGGTGAGTTTTTCTTTATATCTTTTGATATATATCAAAAGATAATAGTTTAACTAAAACCCACAGATGTGTAATAGAACTCTACATTTTTATTTCCACTGTTCCTTGTATTTGCGTCAATAAAACAAGTCGACAAATTTGATCCAGTTGAGAGAAAAACTCCAAACGACTGTTTTTACATTATTCTGGAGATGAAAGATCTGTTCACACGTTTTGTCTTCATCAGAATAAAGTTTATTGTGATCATCCACTGGAGGATCTGCATATATTAAACCCAGGATGGGGATCAAACAATGACATCACTGATTAAACATGAATGACAGCAGGTCCAAATCCACTGATAGATTTTTACCACCAGGAACAAATGATTAAGTGAGAAAAACAAAAACATTCAGAAGGTTACATTTATTGTTTGTTGTAGAAATTCCAGGCTGGTGCAGGAATCATTCGGCATCGACCACATCAGACCATCAGAGTCATTCATTCTGAAACTTGTGGGCAAAATGTCGAATAATACCCCGATGTCGCTGTGAGAAAGACGAGAGACGTGAGTGAAAAAAAAAATGCTTAAAAAACGCTCTCTCTGCGTATTTGAAGAGTTGTTGCAAAAGCATATAAAGTTTATTGGAAACTGGGTCAAAGTTCATGTTTTGTACACATGAACAAAAATACTTTGATCAACAGACACTGGTTAAATTTTTCAGCATGTCAGGAAGTTCAACATACACGTCTGTGTCTGAGCGTCAGAAGTCCATCGTATCCCTTTGAGGCTGTTTTTTTCTCCTTACGTTGTGACTGTCAATGAATTGTTCACATATAAACTTGGATCCACTTTTAAATGTTTGATTAGCATATTAAATAAATCTAAGACAAATTCTTACCTTATTTATCTTTGGGTTAACAACATCCTTCTGGATTCTGGACGGTACATTTGGACCAGCAGAACTCTCCTGGATCCAGATGAAGGTGAGCATGAGGGCCACAAGAACTGCAGCAGTGAACGTCTTCATCTCTGGAGGTTCTGACGGGTTCAGTTCTTCACTGCTTTGACTCTTCTGGTGACTCTTGTAAGTTACTCTGTCGTCTCTTCCTGGAGTCTCTGGTTTTTATACTCACCTGGAACTCTAGAACCTGTTTCTGTCCCCGTGAGAAAGACGAGAGACATGGATAAAGTGTTAATCTCTAGTATCATCACTCTGTCTGTGTATTTGAAGAGTTCATTTACAAAAGCAAACAAAGTCTATCATAACTCCAAGGCAGCGCTCAACAAACTCCACGACACCATCAGTGCGTTAGAGACGTTCATCCTGATGCTGTTTTTATCACCGCTGGAGACTTTAATCAGTGTAAAATACTTACTATATTTGATAAATACTACCATCATGTGGATATTCCAACTGGTGATAAGAACACACTGGATCATGTTTACTGCGATATACGTAGTGCATACAGGGCTAAACCCCGCCCCCACTTCAGACAGAATAACACAGATTTGTGTCTGAGAAGGAAACGGTTTGATCTGTAGATTTTCTTCTTTTTATTCATTTTATTTTTGTTTGTATGTAATTTTTCAGTTTTCGCAATTGTTTTGAACTATGGCTTAATCTTCTTCTGCAATTTGTCACAAAGTGACTTTATCGGTTGTGTAAAACACTTTGAATTACCTTTTTAATGAAATGTGCTGGATAAAGACGGAGGGAGGGAGGGATGGGTGGGTAGACAGATAGATAGAAGGGGACTAAAAAAGAACATATTTTATAATAGGAGATATAGTATATATACATACACATAGAAACATATATATATGCACATATATACACATATAGATACATACAGGGGGGGCAGAAACCCTCTCTACATTTAAAAGTAGGTTTAAAACCTTTTGTGATAACGCCTATAAATAAGGCTGGCATAAACTAGCTCTTATCTATTCTGCTATAGGTTTAGATTGTTGGGGATCTCCCATGATGCACTGAGCTTTTCTCCTTCCTCTGTCACTGTCACTCTTTATACATTCCTCTCACATTAATGCATGTTACTGGATTAATGCATGTTACTGGATTAATGCATGTTACTGGATGAATGCATGTTACTGCATGAATGCATGTTACTGGATGAATGCATGTTACTGGATTAATGCATGTTACTGGATGAATGCATGTTACTGGATTATTGCATGTTACTGGATGAATGCATGTTACTGGATGAATGCATGTTACTGGATGAATGCATGTGTTTTTAGAATTTTTAAATGTTTAATTCCACTGTTCCTTGTATTTACACACGACTGCTTATACATTTTTCTAAAGATGAAAGATCTGTTCACACGTTTTATCCTCATCAGAATGAGGTTTATTGTGGTCGTCCACCGGTGGATCTGCATATATTAAACCGAGGATGGGGATCAAACAAGGACATCACTGATTAAACATGAATGACAGCTGGTCCAAATCCACCATCAGGAGTTTCTCTCCCCGTGAGAAAGAGGAGAGACATGAGCACAGTATTAATCTCTAGTATCACCACTCTCTCTGCATATTTGAAGAGTTCATTTAAAAAGACAAGTAAAGCCTATCGTAAACTCGGTCAAAGACATCCAGACAGGATGTTGATCAGAACCCACATCCTCCTTTGTGAAAGACAAGATGTGGAGTTTTCACTGCTGAAATGCCGTCCCTATTATCTAGCCAGGAAACTTACTGCTGTGTTTTTGGCTGTTGTTTACATCCCACCCCGAACTAACTCCAAGGCAGCGCTCAGCAAACTCCACAACACCATCAGTGCGTTAGAAACGGTAACATGCATTAATGTTTGAGTGCTGCCCTGGAGTTAAACAACAGCCAAAAACACAGCAGTAAATGTCCTGAGTTATGATAGACTTTGTTTGCTTTTGTAAATGAACTCTTCAAATACACAGACAGAGTGATTATACTAGAGATGAACACTTTGATCATGTCTCTCATGATAACATCTACAAACACGTGGGCAGGTACTCGAAATGATATTCTTTATATTTGTCTGTATTTTATACCTCTATTTAAACACAAATAAATAAATATATAGAGATTTTTTTTATATATATATATATTTAGATTTATATATATATATATATATATATGTTTATATATATATATATGTGTGTTTATATATATATATATATATATATAAACACATATATATATATATATATATATATATATATATATATATATATATATATATATATATGTTTATATATATATTTACACACTATACACACTGCTCACGATTTTAAAGAGAACACTTAAATCAAACATCTCAGATCTGGAAGTATAAAATATTCCAGTTTAAAATCGTTATTGATTTCATATTTTAAATTGTTGATAAAAAAAAATAACGTAAGAGCCATCAATGCAAACCAGAATCATGAACCCGTTGAGGACTAGATTCAGAACCAGACTCAGAATCAAAGTGGAAAAATGAGATCCCAGGCTGATCCAACTTTTGTGAATTTCCTCAAGACAACTTCTACTAATTACTGGCGCATTTCCAAAGTGCCATTCCTCTCCAAAGTTCTGGAAAAAGTAGTTGCTGCCCACCTTCAGGACCACCTCAAATACAACAACCTTTTTGAAACCTTTCAGTCTGGTTTTGGCTCCGCCCACAGCACAGAAACAGCTCTGCTTAGAGTCACAAAGAAACCCACGGATGGCAGCAGATGCTGGTTCACCTTCCCTCCTGATTCTCCTTGATTTGTCTGCTGCCTTCCACACAGTTGACCCTGGAATACTCCTACACCGCCTACATCACACCACTGGACTCACTGCCACCGCCCTGAACTGGTTTCAATCCTACCTCACTGACAGAACAGAATACGTTTCCCTTGGAAGTTCAAAGTCCCGGACACACACCGTCACCTGTGGGGTCCCCCAGGGATCAGTCCTTGGCCCCATTCTCTTCATACTGTACATGCTCCCCCTTGGCCGTGTCATCAGTCCATATGGACTCTCATTTCATTGTTACGCTGATGACACGCAAATCTACATGAAAACTGACACATGTTCCTCCTCAGCCTCTCCATCCTCATCATCATCATCATCTCCCCTGTCAACTCTAGGCGCTTGTCTGGAGGAGATAAAGGTGTGGATGAAAAACAATTTTCTCCAGTTGAACAGCTCCAAAACCGAAGCTATTTTAATTGGCACCCCACATCAGACCCAGTCTTCCTCCATAACCAGTATTACCTTCTCTGGTCCCGACGTTCCCCTCTCTTCATCAGTCACCAACCTCGGCGTAAGATTCGACCCTCAACTCACTTTTGAATCCCACATCAAACACATCTGCTGGATCTCCTTTCATCATCTCAGAAATATTTTCAAACTCCGTTCTTCACTCACCTTGAGTGATGCTGAAAAGCTGGTCCACGCGTTCGTCTCCTCCAGACTGGATTACTGTAACGACCTTCATCACTTCTCATCGGGATCCCTGATAAAAGTCTTCAGAGACTTCACTATGTTCAAAACATCTGAAGGATCCTGATGAGAGTGTAAACACGAACACATCACCCCTGTTCTTCATTCCCTTCATTGGCTTCCCATCTCCACCAGGATTGATTATAAGATCTCTCTCCTCACTCACCAGTGTATCCATGGTAACGCCCCCCCCTACCTGAAAGAACTACTCACCCTACTGACCTCGACACCATCCCTCCGTTCTACCCACTCATACCGCCTCCTCCTTCCCCGGACTAAGCTCAGCACCATGGGTGATCGGGCCTTCTGTTCTGCTGCCCCTCGTCTGTGGAATGACCTCCCTGACCATCTCAGGGCTCCACAGACGACTGACACGTTTAAAAAAGGACTTAAAACTTTCCTTTTTAGCAGAACCTATAACCTTAATTAACATTGCTGCTTTTTGGTAAGGTTTTTATATAGTTATTATTTTATTTTTTATTGATGCTTTTATCTGCTTTTACTTTGTAGCACTTTGAGATTTGATCCAAATGTAAAGTGCATTATAAATTAAGTGTATTATTATTATTATTATTATTATTATTATTATAAATGTAATGAATAAAGTGTCTGGAGAGCTGGAGAAGTGAGCGAGGCAGGTTGTTGGTGGCGAGAGAGGATGAGAGCAAAAATGTCAACAAACGAAAAAACACCTAAAGTTATAGTTATACGCCCGAAAAGTGAAGAATATTGTGGAACGGTTTTTACAGCCGCCGCCGCAGGTCCTTCTTGTTATCGCGATAACTCAAAGACCATGTCATGGATGTTTTTCATATTTTAGACCCACATAGACCTCAGTGCGAGGAAGAAGTGTAATTTTGGGAGTGTTGGGTTGTATATTTCTGACACTAGGGGCAGCTTCCTCTCCAAAAATTGTCAGGCCATAATTTCTCAACTGTGGGTCTGATTTACATCTGGGGGCCAGAGGGTTGACCAGAGGTGACACAGGCCACCCCTTGAATCTTAGTGGCCACCCCAGGTGGCCCCGCCCCTCCCAAAGGCCCAACGTGATAGATTGTCTGTTCGCCGCTTTTCCATCAGAGTTCTACTGTCTGCGATACTGTACACCGACAAGTATACCTTTTATTGTTGGTCACCGGCAAACCTTTTGGATTCATATCCGTTTGCATATGTTATTCTGTATTTGTATTTGTAAGAATTCTACCGAGTCTGGTGACGGTCTGCCTACCTGTTGCTGCAGGTGTACCATCACCCGGAGACTTCTGTATCTGTTTGTTTCATCGTTTATGTCCGTTTCTGTTTGCTCATCGTTGATGTCAGTTTGTTTATCTGTCTTGTTCATCACTGCCCCCGTGACACTTTCACCAAAAGTCGTTGTTGATCACTTTGTGTTTTTCTCGGCATCATTTCCAAGAAAATAACGGTTACTAACGTCCTCTGTGCGTCCCGTCTATGGCTAACGGCTAATAACGGGCTAGTCTCCACGACTGGCATGATGATGAATTATTCCGTCACCCAACTGATGAAATCAACAAGTTGTTAAATAACCAAGTTGTGCATATTGGTTATTAAACAACTTGGACTCCTTCACCGGCCCCGTTACATTCACAGAAGTTGCCGTTCTAAGTTTGTTTACTTCCGCTCCCGCTAAGATAACTCCATTCCGTCCTTTTGGTCTGACGTTTCACCGTCGCGTCTCAGACGCGTCATCAGAACGCTATCGCTCTTCCCACTAGTGGCACTGGACTTTCCTCCATAAAGTTACTCACTGTGCGGGTTAGAAAACGTGGAGTGGATTTCAGTCTTCTTCGGCCAATACAGAGACTCACTGTTCCATCTAGTATTAAAATCAAACTCTTTAATTCACAATCTCTCACAAACAAATCATGCCTCATACATGACCACATCCTGGAGAAGTGTTTGGACGTTATGTGCCTTACAGAAACCTGCCAACAACCAGATGATTTTTCTGTCCTGAATGAGACCTGTCCCGCCGGTTACTGTTCCCTCCAGAAAGCCCACAGCTCTGGTGGTGGTGGTGGTCTGTCTGTCATCTACCGCCTGTTTATACTAAACAGGTCCATCAAATACTAAATGTAGTAATACACGATACACATTAAATAAAACACATTAAATACACAATGTACTTATAAATACCGCATTGTTACTACATATACCTTTTTATTCGTTCCTGTGTGAAAATAATTTTTTTTTTCAAACTTTTATATTTTTAGTTCCACTGTTCCTTGTATTTGCTAAATTAAATATAACAAATATGATCCAGTTGAGAGAAAAACTCCAGATTACTGTTTTTACATTATTCTAAAGATGAAAGATCTTTTCATCTTTCATCGAAGAGAGACAAACCCAAAAATTCCGAAGGTTATATTTATTGTTTGCTGTAGAAATTCCAGGCTGGTGCAGGAATCATTCGACATCGACCACATCAGACCATCAGGATCATTCATTCTGAAACATGATGTGGAGGAAGACGAACATCTCCCTGTGAGAAAGAGGAGAGACGAGAGTAAAGTCTTCTTCTCTGGTATCATCACTCTCTATAAGTGTTTTTATAGAGTTCATTTACAAAAGCATATAAAGTCTATTGGAAACTGGGTCAAAGTTCATGTTTTGTACATAAAAACAAAAACACTTAGATTTACAGCCACTGGTTGAATTTTTCATCATATCAGGTACTTCAACATACACTTCCTTGTTTGAGTCTCCTATTTCGACGCCTTCCCCCTGAGGCTGCTTTTCTCTCCTCACGTTGTAACTGTCAATGAATTGTTCACATATAAACTTGGATCCACTTTTAAATGTTGTATTAACAGATTATTAAGTCTAAGGTAAATTCTTACCTGATTTATATTTGGCTCCATATTATTGTTTTGGATCCTAGACAGTCGTGACCTACGGCGTGGACCAGCAGAACTCTCCTGGATCCAGATGAAGGTGAGCATGAGGACCACAAGAACTGCAGCAGTGAACTTCTTCATCTCTGGAGGTTCTGACGGGTTCAGTTTTTCATCTCTGGAGTTCTGACGGGTTCAGTTCTTCACTGCTTTGACTCTTCCGGTGACTCTTGTAAGTTACTCTGTCGTCTCTTCCTGGAGTGTTCTGGTTTTTATACTCACCTGGAACTTTATTAATGACTATGCTTGGAATGAGATTGTTTGCTGTTCCTCAAAAGCAAACAATCCATGTTGTTTGCTGTAACCATGGTAACAACTAAACTGAGAAGTTTTTGGGCTGGTCTAGATTTGAATCATGATCGTTTTAACAGGAGTTTCATAACTGCGTTTGTATTCTCGAGAACCAAACATCCAAGTACCTGAAGTATTTTATCAGGCATCAGTTGATCCACGCGTTATAAACAACACTCTGACACCGCCCCCATGATCTAATGACTTTTGTCATCAACTGTTAATCATCAGTGTTGGGGAATCGTGAAGTACATGTAATCAGTTTTATGATATTTTTCCGTGACTGGACTTTTAGTTTAGTTTAGTAATCCTGATGATCTCAAACATGAACTTTATCAGGCAAGGAAGGTTGTTCAGAGGAAATGTCGGTGTGGGAATGACCTGTCCAGTGTTTTGGAGTTCTCTTCTGTCATTGAACCACACAAGGAAGTGTTTGTTTCAGGTTTATCCCTGGTGTCCCATAGCTGTATGTCTTTCCTGCTGGCAGTGCTAGTTGTGAGCTTAGCTTTTCAACACTAAAACTTATGAAAAGAAATACACGAATAGCTATGAATGCAGAGAGAATTAGTTATTGTTATTGTTATAGTTATAGTTATATTGGAGTACCGAGTATTGAGGGGCGCAGGAGAGAAACATCCTTAAATCTGGGTGACTTTGATTGACACTTTGCCCAATCATTGCAATCTCAAACTATATGGTGGAGAACATTCTTGCTGTTTGTATTATATGTACCATGTGATACATGCAAACATTTGAAGTTACTTTGAAGTGTTTTTTTACTTCATCGCACCTGCAAGTTGATTATCATGAACTCCTTTCTAACCCAAATGAAAAGTTTTGGTACTTATTTCATATTTGTTCTTTAAATGTGTCACCCTTCTCTCTTTTGACCCAACCTGGCCATCCCATCAAAAAATTCCTAGACCCGCCCCCGCCGATTAACTCCAGAATTGGGACGTATGAATCGACTGAAGAAGATCAGTCTAGTGAAGAACACGGTTGTGGTTGTAGTTTATGCTGCAAGCTGCAAAATAAAGGTCTACTTTAATTGTTATGTTCTTAGTCACTGCTCTTTTTGTCGAGTCAGGACCAGGTTATCTCGCATTCCGAATTTGCTTTCAAGTGCACATTAGAAATGTCATCAACCTTCCATCGCTAGGATTGGTCCATCGCTCTCACAGGGTTACACAGACATTTAAATGTTTACAAACCTCCAGTCGACCATTGCGGTGCATTCTTCTTTTCTCTTTGAGGAAGGTAGCCGATTTCTTAAAGCTCGTTCAGAGCGCATCAGCCTTTATACTGATGAAGACGAGACAGAGATTAATATCAGTGCTATTTCTAATTTTTTAAAATATTTTTAGTTAAATACTTACATTTGTTTTTATATTTTTTTTTTGTGATTTTACAATACTGAATGATATTGTATTTCAAATTTAAATATATATATATATATATATATATATATATATATATATATATATACATATATATGTTATGTATGTAAAGATAATATGTATCAAAAGATAATAGTTTAACTAAAACTCACACATGTGTAATAGAACTCTACATTTTTATTTCCACTGTTTCTTGTATTTGGGTCAATAAAACAAGTCGACAAATTTGATCCAGTTGAGAGAAAAACTCCAAACGACTGTTTTTATCTGTTCATCACACGTTTTGTCTTCATCAGAATAAAGTTTATTGTGATCATCCACTGGAGGATCTGCATATATTAAACCCAGGATGGGGATCAAACAATGACATCACTGATTAAACATGAATGACAGCAGGTCCAAATCCACTGATAGATTTTTACCACCAGGAACAAATGATGAAATTGGTAGAAGAGAGAAAATCAAAAACATTCAGAAGGTTACATTTATTGTTTGTTGTAGAAATTCCAGGCTGGTGCAGGAATCATTCGGCATCGACCACATCAGAACATCAGAGTCATTCATTCTGAAACATGATGTGGAGCTAAACCGTGATGTCGCTGTGAGAAAGAGGAGAGACGTGAGTAAAGTGTTCATCTCTAGTATCATCTCTCTGTCTGCGTATTTGAAGAGTTCATTTACAAAAGTAAATAAAGTTTATTGGAAACTGGGTCAAAATTCATGTTTTGTACATAAAAACAAAAACACTTAGATTTGCAGACACTGATTGAATTTTTCAGCATGTCAGGAAGTTCAACATACACGTCCATGTAATAGTCTCCAATCTCGAAGTATTTTCCTTAAGGCTGCTGTTCTCTCATGAGGTCGTATCTGTCAATGAATTGTTCACATATAAACTTGGATCCACTTTTAAATGTTTGTTTAGCATATTAAATAAATCTAAGACAAATTCTTACCTGATTCATCCTTGGGTCCTTAACACCTTTCCGGGTCCATTGCTGAATAAAAGTCTCCCAGATTGCGGAGGGATGTGGTGGACCAGCAGAACTCTCCTGGATCCAGATGAAGGTGAGCATGAGGGCCACAAGAACTGCAGCAGTGAACGTCTTCATCACTGGAGGTTCTGACGGGTTCAGTTCTTCACTGCTTTGACTCTTCTGGTGACTCTTGTAAGTTACTCTGTCGTCTCTTCCTGGAGTCTCTGGTTTTTATACTCACCTGGAACTCTAGAACCTGTTTCTGTCCCTGTGAGAAAGACGAGAGACGTGGATAAAGTGTTAATCTCTAGTATCATCACTCTGTCTGTGTATTTGAAGAGTTCATTTACAAAAGCAAACATTTTGTGATAACGCCTATAAATAAGGCTGGCATAAACTAGCTCTTATCTATGCTGCTATAGGTTTAGATTGCTGGGGATCTCCCATGATGCACTGAGCTTTTCTCCTTCCTCTGTCACTGTCACTCTTTATACATTCCTCTCACATTAATGCATGTTACTGTATGAATGCATGTTACTGGATTAATGCATGTTACTGGATGAATGCATTTTACTGGATGAATGCATGTTACTGGATGAATGCATGTTACTGGATTAATGCATGTTACTGGATGAATGCATGTTACTGGATGAATGCATGTTACTGGATGAATGCCTGTTACTGGATTAATGCATGTTACTGGATGAATGCATTTTACTGGATGAATGCATGTTACTGCATGAATGCATGTTACTGGATGAATGCATGTTACTGGATGAATGCATGTTACTGGATTAATGCATGTTACTGCATGAATGCATGTTACTGGATTAATGCACGTCACTGTATGAATGCATGTTACTGGATGAATGCATGTTACTGGATGAATGCACGTCACTGTATGAATGCATGTTACTGGATGAATGCATGTTACTGGATGAATGCATGTTACTGGATGAATGCATGTTACTGGATTAATGCATGTTACTGGATGAATGCATGTATTTTTAGAATTTTTAAATGTTTAATTCCACTGTTCCTTGTATTTACACACGACTGCTTATACATTTTTCTAAAGATGAAAGATCTGTTCACACGTTTTATCCTCATCAGAATGAGGTTTATTGTGGTCGTCCACCGGTGGATCTGCATATATTAAGCCGAGGATGGGGATCAAACAAGGACATCACTGATTAAACATGAATGACAGCTGGTCCAAATCCACCATCAGGAGTTTCTCTCCCCGTGAGAAAGAGGAGAGACATGAGCACAGTATTAATCTCTAGTATCATCACTCTCTCTGCATATTTGAAGAGTTCGTTTAAAAAGACAAGTAAAGCCTATCGTAAACTCGGTCAGAGACATCCAGACAGGATCTTGATCAGAACCCACATCCTCCTTTGTGAAAGACAAGATGTGGAGTTTTTACTGCTGAAATGCCGTCCCTATTATCTAGCCAGGAAACTTACTGCTGTGTTTTTGGCTGTTGTTTACATCCCGCCCCGAACTAACTCCAAGGCAGCGCTCAGCAAACTCCACAACACCATCAGTGCGTTAGAAACGGTAACATGCATTAATGTTTGAGTGCTGCCCTGGAGTTAAACAACAGCCAAAAACACAGCAGTAAGTTTCCTGGCTAGATAATAGGGACGGCATTTCAGCAGTAAAAACTCCACATCTTGTCTTTCAAACAGTGGGACGTGGGTTTTGATCAACATACTGTCATGATGTCTTTGACCAGGTTTATGATAGACTTTGTTTGCTTTTGTAAATGAACTCTTCAAATACACAGACAGAGTGATGATACTAGAGATTAACACTTTATCCATGTCTCTCGTCTTTCTCACGGGGACAGAAACAGGTTCTAGAGTTCCAGGTGAGTGTAAAAACCAGAACATTCCAGGAAGGAGAAAGAGTCTGGAAAGAGTCACCAGAAGAGTCAGAGCCGTGAAGAACTGAACCCGTCAGAACCTCCAGTGGATGATCACAATAAACTTTGGTCTGATGAAGATAAAACGTGTGAACAGATCTTTCATCTTTTGAATAACGTAAAATCAGTCGTGTGGAGTTTTTCTCTCAACTGGATCAAATTTGTTGACTTGTTTAGTTGAAGCAAATCCAAGGACAAGTTAAACTATTATCTTTTTCATATATATATATATATATATATATATATATATATATACATACATGTATAAAGAGAAACTACCCTTTATCTATTTAGCCACTTTCATGCAAAGATTAAACACAAAAAGAAAAAAAGTAGTAGCACACACAAAATATAGGTGGCTTTAACGTTCACATAGTGGAGAGAAGCTCCATGGTTCAACAACCTGACTCCAAACCTCAAACAAACATAAACTGGAAAGAAAACGGCATCACAGAAAGTTTGTAGAGTCCCGCTTAACCTGACAACATAGTCTTAAAAGAAATAGGAGAGACATCCGCAGAAGGACAAAGGAGTGATTGATGATGATGATGCTGGAGGTGAACATCTTCCTCATGTCTCTTGTGCTCCACTCCGATGGCGTCTAAAAGACAGAAGCGTAACCCTGCTGGCTGTCACTTCTGCTGTGGCTGCTGTCCTAACATGAGTGGATGTGGGGTCTGCTGCTGGTTCGGAAGATTCCTGCTCCAGCCTGGGGAACAACAAAAAGACACGATCATGTATGAAGTCAGGTTATTTTTCAGCTTTCACATTGTGTGCTATTGGAATAAATGTGATTTTCCTTACAGTTTCATGTTTGGACCTGGTCGTTAAGCTTGTTGTTATAATAATCTGGTGGTGGAAGTTACAAACAGCATAGGTTCACAGGAAATGTCCTATTTCATATATTTATAAAAACCCTTCCCGTTAAAACTTTAAAGCTTCTGTCGTGGAGAAACTGTATTCTCACATGTGAGAACACGCTTCCCTGAACTCACCAGCTGTGTGCAGGAACTGAACAACCACTGAGGGGAGACGTTTGAGCATCTCACTGACTGAGGAGCTGACAACATCTACAAACACGTGGGCAGGTACTCAAAATGATATTCTTTAAATTTGTCTGTGTTTTATACCAGGATTGATTATAAGATCTCTGTCCTCACTCACCAGTGTATCCATGGTAACGCACCCCCCTACCTAAAAGAACTACTCACCCCACTGACCTCGACACGATCCCTCCGTTCTACCCACTCATACCGCCTCCTCCTTCCCCGGACTAAGCTCAGCACCATGGGTGATCGGGCCTCCTGTTCTGCTGCCTCTCGTCTGTGGAATGCCCCCCCTGACCATCTCAGGGCTCCACAGGCGACTGACACATTTAATAAAGGACTTAAAACTTTCCTTTTTAGCAGGACCTATAACCTTAATTAACATTAATGCTTTTTGGTCATGTTTTTATCTAGTTATTTTTTTATTTTTTTATTGATGCTTTTATCTGCTTTTACTTTGTAGCACTTTGAGATTTGATCCAAATGTAAAGTGCATTATAAATTAAGTGTGTTATTATTATTATTATAATGTGTCTCATTAGAGTGTCCGTCCTCCACGTGTCTGTAAACACTCCCTACAACCGATGGACCTGCTCCTGAAGAGACCACAGAATGTCTCCCGGGGGATCTACCCCAGACCTGGATCAGGACCAATCATCTCCTGTAGTCCTGAGTCTGTGGTGCGAGGTGGCGGCGCTGGATGCAGCGATACATGATGTCCCAGAGGTGCCGGATTGGATTCAGGTTTGGGGGAATGGGTGGCCAGTCGATAGCATCAACGCCTTCGTCAGGCAGGAACCGCTAATGCACTCCAGCCACATGAGGCCGGGCAATGTAACGTACCAGAAGGAACCCAGGGCCCACTCCACCAGCATACGGTCTCGGGATGGGTCTTAGCATCTCATCCCGGTACTTAATAGATGTCAGGGTACACCTGGTTTGCACGTGGAGGTCTGTGTGGCCCTCCAAGGATATACTTCCCCAGATCATCACTGATTTCACTGATCACTGATTTTTGTGCCCATTTGTGTCTACATCCCATGAGGTCACCACACAACACCTACCTTCTCACACCTTCCCTCAACCTTTGATCATTACTGCATAAAAGTCGTTGGTTCCTCACACACCCAGATCCTGTTCTATATCTGACCAGTATTTTTCTTCAACAAGTTCCGGTAGGAGATGCCTTAGTTCTCTTAAGCGTTGGTTGTCTCTGTTTGTCAGCTGAAGAAAGTCCTCAACGTCCTTTAACAGTGCACGCTCAATCATTTCTGCTGCACCAAAACCTTCTTCCAGCCTCTGCCAGACCGTTTTAAGACCTGCACAGTGGTTGTGTTTGCTTGCAGCTCTGATTCGCTTAGCTTTTGGAGCCCAATGTGGTCCAATGGGACTTTCTAAGCCCAGTAGTTCTCTGGTTGATCATCAAATTTCTACAGTCCAGATTGAACCATATCTCGTTGCAACACGTATTTTGCGAGTTCTGAGGTGTCAGTGTGTTTAGCACCAGCAGGTTTGGGTATTGTTGCCTTGGGCTGCAGCTGATTAAGTCGACCATGTTTAGCTGACTGTCCTCCGTAGCTCCAGCTGTAGAACTCTCTCTGTGGGCTGAAAGGACGACGGTTCTGTGTCATAGGTGTAGCAGAGATGCATGACCCGGGTTGGAATTCCTGATTGCCGAACTCACTGTCCTGGAGAACGCTTGGTTCTTATGTGACGCCTGATGTAGCATCGGTAGCCATAGCTTGCTGCCAATCAAAACTGAGTTCTGAGTGTTGCTGAAAAATACTCTTGTGGTCGTTCTTGGGGTCAATCAGCGGTGGGTTGTGGGTCACCACAGTTTTGCGCCTTTGCTGTCCAAGCTCAGTTAGTGCAGCCGCTTTCTGTGATTTGAGTATGTGAAGATCAGCATGTAGATCAGTTTTCTTTTTAATCCCTTCAGCTTGGTGTTTAAGAATGTCTGCTTCCTGCTGTGTAAAGACAGTTGGACGCGTGCAGCTTTAACCTTTGATTCCACACTTGAAACTTCAGAGCAGAATGTTTGCTTTTCCGACAGAGCGTGATTAGACGGATGCCTTTTTACTATTTACCCTCCCTGAACGTTAAGTGTTTACCTTGGAAGACAGATAAACAGATATTTGAATGAAAAACAAAAGACTTCCAGGTTGCAGTCGGAACATTTATATAATCTGTCTAGTCTTTTACATGCTAGTTAGTTAGCATTAACAGCGCTACCATATTGAAACAGTAAAATATGACAAAAACAAGGAATTCATGGTTTATTGTTGATGTATATATGTGTAAATAAACATTTGTTTGTTTCACATATGTAAATATAGCTGAGTGTATGAGAATGGGAGTGACATGTCTGAAAGATTTGAGAAGATAATATATAATCTAATCCAATGGTTTGCAGTTGATGTTTGAAAAAAATGTGTTTTCCATGACAAACTCCACCTAGTGAGAAAACTAGTGAGAACCTTCAGAGTAAAATATAATATTTATATGAATGATCTCCTTGAGGCGATCCTTTTGCATCCAACTTCTGAGAATCTAATAATAGAAGATTTAATGATTTTCAGAAAGTAAAAATAGCAGAAGTTAATTATAATTGCCTTATGTAAGTATGTTGAGCAGAACTAAAAGGGTCTATAATCACCCATGGGTGCAGCAGCAGGTCATTCTTTTTAACTTGGATGTAACGCCAGCAGGTGAAATTGATGTAATTAAAAGAAAATGTAATTCTCAGCACCAACACCAGATTAATATGACAGAACATTTAAGATGACAGTTTTTATGGTTTCACCACCACACGTGATATTTTGGTTAATTTGAACTTTATTGTGAACAAAAAACGTTTAAAAATCGTGAGTGGATGAAGCAAATCCATCAACATCATCAAATGATTACAGAATTAACTTTAACATTGTAGAATAATGATTTCCCTCATCCATAATCTGAAGTTGAAATCTAATGTTGGTGCAGGAATCCTCAGTGTCGACAACAGAATCCACATCCAGACCTCCCACAGCACCCGCAGCACCATCCACATCCAGGGTTACGCTTCTGTCTGTTATACGGCATCTGAAAAAGACACGGGGAAGATGTTCACCTCCAGCATCATCTTCACTCACTCTTCTTCTCCTCTGTCCTTCTGAGGAGTCTACATCCAGTGTTAGTTATTATGAGTGGACTTCATTGAGTGGGTTGGACAAACCTTCCAGGATTCCACTGACGTCTCTCCATGTTCAGCAGCTGGATCGTCGTTGATCATCGGCTCCTCCGGCTCTTCTACCTTCTGATGAAGAATTGTTCACACTGACAGTCAGAGTCACTTTTTAGCATGTAGACGAACAGAGGAGGTGAGTTTTAGTCACGTTCTTACTTCAGTGAGAGGACCGGCAGAACTGTCCTGGATCCAGATGAAGGTGAGCATGACGGCCACTGCAACTGCAACACTGAACGTCTTCATCTCTGGAGGCTCTGACTGCTTTAGATGTTCACTCCTGTGACTCTTCTGGTGACTCTTGTCAGCTCCTTTCACTTCTTCTCCTCTCTGATGGTCCACTGTGGAACCTGCTGCTATTTATTCTCACAGGTACCACTGTTGTTGCTTCATCTCTTCCCAGCATAGGAGGGGGAACATCTGCGATGATGAAAATTTGTTTGCTCCTCGCTTCAATTATTGACATTTCTACATCTGTCCTCTAATATTAAACCAAATTCCTGTTGATGTTCCTCTTATGGAGGGATTTCATAACTTGCAGAGGGAGACTGGGAATGAGAGCGGGAAACTCCTCTGGAGTGGTGAAGATAAACGTGAGTTTTCTTAATACTTTAAAAACCTGATTTAACTGTAATCCTCATGTCCTGACAGACTTATTACTAGAAGATCAAAGCCACACACACAACATGATGACTCATTTATCATCATGTGACATGAACGCCTGTAATGTCAATAATGTCCCGTTAAGTTAAATATGAAGTTAATCATTCGTCAGGTCAGGTCATCTTCCGATCATCCGTGTCCCGGTCGGGGGGGCAGCAGTTTCAGATGGGAAGCGCAGACGTTCCTCTCCCCGGCTAAATCCACCAACTCCTCCGGTAAAATTCCGAGGCGTTCCCAAGCCAACCGAGAAATGTAATCTGTCCAACGTGTCCTGGGTCCGGCCCGGCAATGCGAACCAAACTGACTCTACAGAGATCGGACGACCCCTAGCAGCGAGCCATCCACTCCATACTCACAGAGCAACCCCCAAAGGATGCCCGAGGGACACGGTTGTAAGCCTTCTCCAATTCCACAAAGCACATTTGGCCGGTTGGGCATGTCCCTTTCCCCCCCAGCCCCCTCGAGAAGGAATAGAGCTGGTGCAGCGTTCCACGACCAGGACGAAAAAGCATCGTCCCTCCTTGAATCCGAGTTGCGGTGATAAAGCTATCCCTAGAGGTGTGATTATACAACTGACATTTCTCCAAATCACTCCAGTTCTTCCCCGCCATCAGCTGGAGAAGAAGGAGAATACCAAAGAAGTGATTTCTGGATGTGTTGAGAGAGGACATGCAGTTGGTTGGTTTGAAAGGAGGAATAAAACAGATGATGCGCGTTTCAGAGGTGTAGCAGAGATGCATGACCCGGGTTTGAATTCCTGATTCCCGTAATAATAATAATAATAATACATTTAATTTATAATGCACTTTACATTTGGATCAAATCTCAAAGTGCTACAAAGCAAAAGCAGATAAAAGCATCAATAAAAAATAAAATAATAACTATATAAAAAACTTACCAAAAAGCAGTATTGTTAATTAAGGTTATAGGTTTTGCTAAAAAGGAAAGTTTTATGTCCTTTTTAAATGTGTCAGTCGTCTGTGGAGCCCTGAGATGGTCAGGGAGGTCATTCCACAGACGAGGGGCAGCAGAACAGAAGGCCCGATCACCCATGGTGCTGAGCTTAGTCTGGGGAAGGAGGAGGCGGTATGAGTGGGTAGAACGGAGGGATCGTGTCGAGGTCAGTAGGGTGAGTAGTTCTTTTAGGTAGGGGGGTGCGTTACCATGGATACACTGGTGAGTGAGGAGAGAGATTTTATAATCAATCCTGGTGGAGATGGGAAGCCAATGAAGGGAATGAATGACAGGGGTGATGTGTTCGTGTTTACGAACTCTCATCAGGATCCTTCAGATGTTTTGAACATACGGAAGTCTTTGAAGACTTTTATCAGGGATCCCGATGAGAAGTGATGAAGGTCGTTACAGTAATCCAGTCTGGAGGAGACAAACGCGTGGACCAGCTTTTCAGCATCACTCAAGGTGAGTGAAGAACGGAGTTTGGAAATATTTCTAAGATGGTGAAAGGAGATCTTGTAGATGTGTTTGATGTGGGATTCAAAAGTGAGTTGAGGGTCAAATCTTACACCGAGGTTGGTGACTGATGAAGACTGATGAAGACTGATGAAGAGAGGGGAATGTCGTGACCAGAGAAGGTAATACTGGTTATGGAGGAAGACTGGGTCTGATGTGGGGTGCCAATTAAAATAGCTTCGGTTTTGGAGCTGTTCAACTGGAGAAAGTTGTTTTTCATCCACACCTTTATCTCCTCGAGACAAGCGCCTAGAGTTGACAGGGGAGATGATGGAGATGCTGAGGAGGAACATGTGTCAGTTTTATGTAGATTTGCGTGTCATCAGCGTAACAATGGAATGAGAGTCCATATGGACTGATGACACGGCCAAGGGGGAGCATGTACAGTATGAAGAGAATGGGGCCAAGGACTGATCCTTGGGGGACCCCACAGGTGACGGTGTGTGTCCGGAACCTTGAACTTCCAAGGGAAACGTATTCTGTTCTGTCAGTGACGTAGGATTGAAACCAATTTAGGGCGTTGGCAGTGAGTCCAGTGGTGTGATGTAGGCGGTGTAGGAGTGTTCCAGGGTCAACTGTGTCGAAGGCAGCAGACAAATCAAGGAGAATCAGGAGAGAAGGTGAACCAGCATCTGCTGCCATCCGTAGGTTTCTTTGTGACTCTAAGCAGAGATGTTTCTGTGCTGTGGGCGGAGTGGAAATAACTACCGTACTCACTGTCCTGGAGAACGCTTGGTTCTTACGTGACGCCTGATGTAGCATCGGTAGCCATAGCTTGCTGCCAATCAAAACTGAGTTCTGAGTGTTGCTGAAAAATACTCTTGTGGTGGTTCTGGGGGTCAATCAGTGGTGGGTTGTGGGTCACCACAGTTCTGCGCCTTTGCTGTCCAAGCTCAGTTAGTGCAGCCGCTTTCTGTGATTTGAATCTGTGAAGATCAGCATGTAGATCAGTTTTCTTTTTAATCCCTTCAGCTTGGTGTTTAAGAATGTCTGCTTCCTGCTGTGTAAAGACAGTTGGACGCGTGCAGCTTTAACCTTTGATTCCACACTTGAAACTTCAGAGCAGAATGTTTGCTTTTCCGACAGAGCGTGATTAGACGGATGCCTTTTTACTATTTACCCTCCCTGAACGTTAAGTGTTTACCTTGGAAGACAGATAAACAGATATTTGAATGAAAAACAAAAGACTTCCAGGTTGCAGTCGGAACATTTATATAATCTGTCTTGTCTTTTACATGCTAGTTAGTTAGCATTAACAGCGCTACCATATTGAAACAGCAAAAATATGACAAAAAAAAGGAATTCATGGTTTATTGTTGATGTATATATGTGTAAATAAACATTTGTTTGTTTCACATATGTAAATATAGGTGAGTGTATGAGAATGGGAGTGACATGTCTGAAAGATTTGAGAAGATAATATATAATCTAATCCAATGGTTTGCAGTTGATGTTTGAAAAAAATGTGTTTTCCATGACAAACTCCACCTAGTGAGAAAACTAGTGAGAACCTTCAGAGTAAAATATAATATTTATATGAATGATCTCCTTGAGGCGATCCTTTTGCATCCAACTTCTGAGAATCTAATAATAGAAGATTTAATGATTTTCAGAAAGTAAAAATAGCAGAAGTTAATTATAATTACCTTATGTAAGTATGTTGAGCAGAACTAAAAGGGTCTATAATCACCCATGGGTGCAGCAGCAGGTCATTCTTTTTTAACTTGGATGTAACGCCAGCAGGTGAAATTGATGTAATTAAAAGAAAATGTAATTCTCAGCACCAACACCAGATTAATATGACAGAACATTTAAGATGACAGTTTTTATGGTTTCACCACCACACGGGATATTTTGGTTAATTTGAACTTTATTGTGAAAAAAAAACGTTTAAACATCGTGAGTGGATGAAGCAAATCCATCAACATCATCAAATGATTACAGAATTAACTGTAACATTGTAGAATAATGATTTCCCTCATCCATAATCTGAAGTTGAAATCTAATGTTGGTGCAGGAATCCTCAGTGTCGACAACAGAATCCACACACAGACATCCCACAGCACCCGCAGCACCATCCACATCCAGGGTTACGCTTCTGTCTGTTATACGGCATCTGAAAAAGACACACGGGGAAGATGTTCACCTCCAGCATCATCTTCACTCACTCTTCTTCTCCTCTTTCCTTCTGAGGAGTCTACATCCAGTGTTAGTTATTATGAGTGGACTTCATTGAGTGGGTTGGACAAACCTTCCAGGATTCCACTGACGTCTCTCCATGTTCAGCAGCTGGATCGTCGTTGATCATCGGCTCCTCCGGCTCTTCTACCTTCTGATGAAGAATTGTTCACACTGACAGTCAGAGTCACTTTTTAGCATGTAGACGAACAGAGGAGGTGAGTTTTAGTCACGTTCTTACTTCAGTGAGAGGACCGGCAGAACTGTCCTGGATCCAGATGAAGGTGAGCATGACGGCCACTGCAACTGCAACACTGAACGTCTTCATCTCTGGAGGCTCTGACTGCTTTAGATGTTCACTCCTGTGACTCTTCTGGTGACTCTTGTCAGCTCCTTTCACTTCTTCTCCTCTCTGATGGTCCACTGTGGAACCTGCTGCTATTTATTCTCACAGGGACCACTGTTGTTGCTTCATCTCTTCCCAGCATAGGAGGGGGAACATCTGCAATGATGAAAATTTGTTTGCTCCTCGCTTCAATTATTGACATTTCTACATCTGTCCTCTAATATTAAACCCAATTCCTGTTGATGTTCCTCTTATGGAGGGATTTCATAACTTGCAGAGGGAGACTGGGAATGAGAGCGGGAAACTCCTCTGGAGTGGTGAAGATAAACGTGAGTTTTCTTAATACTTTAAAAACCTGATTTAACTGTAATCCTCATGTCCTGACAGACTTATTACTAGAAGATCAAAGCCACACACACAACATGATGACTCATTTATCATCATGTGACATGAACGCCTGTAATGTCAATAATGTCCCGTTAAGTTAAATATGAAGTTAATCATTCGTCAGGTCAGGTCATCTTCCGATCATCCGTGTCCCGGTCGGGGGGGCAGCAGTTTCAGATGGGAAGCGCAGACGTTCCTCTCCCCGGCTAAATCCACCAACTCCTCCGGTAAAATTCCGAGGCGTTCCCAAGCCAACCGAGAAATGTAATCTGTCCAACGTGTCCTGGGTCCGGCCCGGCAATGCGAACCAAACTGACTCTACAGAGATCGGACGACCCCTAGCAGCGAGCCATCCACTCCATACTCACAGAGCAACCCCCAAAGGATGCCCGAGGGACACGGTTGTAAGCCTTCTCCAATTCCACAAAGCACATTTGGCCGGTTGGGCATGTCCCTTTCCCCCTCCAGCCCCCTCGAGAAGGAATAGAGCTGGTGCAGCGTTCCACGACCAGGACGAAAAAGCATCGTCCCTCCTTGAATCCGAGTTTTGGTGATAAAGCTATCCCTAGAGGTGTGATTATACAACTGACATTTCTCCAAATCACTCCAGTTCTTCCCCGCCATCAGCTGGAGAAGAAGGAGAATACCAAAGAAGTGATTTCTGGATGTGTTGAGAGAGGACATGCAGTTGGTTGGTTTGAAAGGAGCAATAAAACAGATGATGCGCGTTTCAGAGGTGTAGCAGAGATGCATGACCCGGGTTTGAATTCCTGATTCCCGTAATAATAATAATAATAATACATTTAATTTATAATGCACTTTACATTTGGATCAAATCTCAAAGTGCTACAAAGTAAAAGCAGATAAAAGCATCAATAAAAAATAAAATAATAACTATATAAAAAACTTACCAAAAAGCAGTATTGTTAATTAAGGTTATAGGTTTTGCTAAAAAGGAAAGTTTTAAGTCCTTTTTTAAATGTGTCACTCATCTGTGGAGCCCTCAGATGGTCAGGGAGGTCATTCCGCAGACGAGGGGCAGCAGAACAGAAGGCCCGATCACCCATGGTGCTGAGCTTAGTCCGGGGAAGGAGGAGGCGGTATGAGTGGGTAGAACGGAGGGATCGTGTCGAGGTCAGTAGGGTGAGTAGTTCTTTTAGGTAGGGGGGTGCGTTACCATGGATACACTGGTGAGTGAGGAGAGAGATTTTATAATCAATCCTGGTGGAGATGGGAAGCCAATGAAGGGAATGAATGACAGGGGTGATGTGTTCGTGTTTACACTCTCATCAGGATCCTTCAGATGTTTTGAACATACTGAAGTCTTTGAAGACTTTTATCAGGGATCCCGATGAGAAGTGATGAAGGTCGTTACAGTAATCCAGTCTGGAGGAGACAAACGCGTGGACCAGCTTTTCAGCATCACTCAAGGTGAGTGAAGAACGGAGTTTAGAAATATTTCTAAGATGATGAAAGGAGATCTTGTAGATGTGTTTGATGTGGGATTCAAAAGTGAGTTGAGGGTCAAATCTTACACCGAGGTTGGTGACTGATGAAGACTGATGAAGACTGATGAAGAGAGGGGAATGTCGTGACCAGAGAAGGTAATACTGGTTATGGAGGAAGACAGGGTCTGATGAGGGGTGCCAATTAAAATAGCTTCGGTTTTGGAGCTGTTCAACTGGAGAAAGTTGTTTTTCATCCACACCTTTATCTCCTCCAGACAAGCGCCTAGAGTTGACAGGGGAGATGATGATGACGATGAGGATGGAGATGCTGAGGAGGAACATGTGTCAGTTTTATGTAGATTTGCGTGTCATCAGCGTAACAATGGAATGAGAGTCCATATGGACTGATGACACGGCCAAGGGGGAGCATGTACAGTATGAAGAGAATGGGGCCAAGGACTGATCCTTGGGGGACCCCACAGGTGACGGTGTGTGTCCGGAACCTTGAACTTCCAAGGGAAACGTATTCTGTTCTGTCAGTGACGTAGGATTGAAACCAATTTAGGGCGTTGGCAGTGAGTTCAGTGGTGTGATGTAGGCGGTGTAGGAGTGTTCCAGGGTCAACTGTGTCGAAGGCAGCAGACAAATCAAGGAGAATCAGGAGAGAAGGTGAACCAGCATCTGCTGCCATCCGTAGGTTTCTTTGTGACTCTAAGCAGAGATGTTTCTGTGCTGTGGGCGGAGTGGAAATAACTACCGTACTCACTGTCCTGGAGAACGCTTGGTTCTTACGTGACGCCTGATGTAGCATCGGTAGCCATAGCTTGCTGCCAATCAAAACTGAGTTCTGAGTGTTGCTGAAAAATACTCTTGTGGTGGTTCTGGGGGTCAATCAGTGGTGGGTTGTGGGTCACCACAGTTCTGCGCCTTTGCTGTCCAAGCTCAGTTAGTGCAGCCGCTTTCTGTGATTTGAATCTGTGAAGATCAGCATGTAGATCAGTTTTCTTTTTAATCCCTTCAGCTTGGTGTTTAAGAATGTCTGCTTCCTGCTGTGTAAAGACAGTTGGACGCGTGCAGCTTTAACCTTGATTCCACACTTGAAACTTCAGAGCAGAATGTTTGCTTTTCCGACAGAGCGTGATGAGACGGATGCCTTTTTACTATTTACCCTCCCTGAACGTTAAGTGTTTACCTTGGAAGACAGATAAACAGATATTTGAATGAAAAACAAAAGACTTCCAGGTTGCAGTCGGAACATTTATATAATCTGTCTAGTCTTTTACATGCTAGTTAGTTAGCATTAACAGCGCTACCATATTGAAACAGCAAAAATATGACAAAAAAAAGGAATTCATGGTTTATTGTTGATGTATATATGTGTAAATAAACATTTGTTTGTTTCACATATGTAAATATAGCTGAGTGTATGAGAATGGGAGTGACATGTCTGAAAGATTTGAGAAGATAATATATAATCTAATCCAATGGTTTGCAGTTGATGTTTGAAAAAAATGTGTTTTCCATGACAAACTCCACCTAGTGAGAAAACTAGTGAGAACCTTCAGAGTAAAATATAATATTTATATGAATGATCTCCTTGAGGCGATCCATTTGCATCCAACTTCTGAGAATCTAATAATAGAAGATTTAATGATTTTCAGAAAGTAAAAATAGCAGAAGTTAATTATAATTACCTTATGTAAGTATGTTGAGCAGAACTAAAAGGATCTATAATCACCCATGGGTGCAGCAGCAGGTCATTTTTTTTAACTTGGATGTAACGCCAGCAGGTGAAATTGATGTAATTAAAAGAAAATGTAATTCTCAGCACCAACACCAGATTAATATGACAGAACATTTTAGATGACAGTTTTTATGGTTTCACCACCACACGTGATATTTTGGTTAATTTGAACTTTATTGTGAAAAAAAAACGTTTAAACATCGTGAGTGGATGAAGCAAATCCATCAACATCATCAAATGATTACAGAAATAATCATTACATTGTAGAATAAGGATATCCTTAATCCATAATCTGATGTTGAAATCTGATGTTGGGGCAGGAATCCTCAGAATGGACAGCAGAATCCACATCCAGACATCCCACAGCACCCGCAGCACATTTGACATCCAGGGTTACGCTTCTGTCTCTTATACGGCATCTGAAAAAGACACACGGGGAAGATGTTCACCTCCAGCATCATCTTCACTCACTCTTCTTCTCCTCTTTCCTTCTGAGGAGTCTACATCCAGTGTTAGTTATTATGAGTGGACTTCATTGAGTGGGTTGGACAAACCTTCCAGGATTCCACTGACGTCTCTCCATGTTCAGCAGCTGGATCGTCGTTGATCATCGGCTCCTCCGGCTCTTCTACCTTCTGATGAAGAATTGTTCACACTGACAGTCAGAGTCACTTTTTAGCATGTAGACGAACAGAGGAGGTGAGTTTTAGTCACGTTCTTACTTCAGTGAGAGGACCGGCAGAACTGTCCTGGATCCAGATGAAGGTGAGCATGACGGCCACTGCAACTGCAACACTGAACGTCTTCATCTCTGGAGGCTCTGACTGCTTTAGATGTTCACTCCTGTGACTCTTCTGGTGACTCTTGTCAGCTCCTTTCACCTCTTCTCCTCTCTGATGGTCCAATGTGGAACCTGCTGCTATTTATTCTCACAGGGACCACTGTTGTTGCTTCATCTCTTCCCAGCATAGGAGGGGGAACATCTGCGATGATGAAAATTTGTTTGCTCCTCGCTTCAATTATTGACATTTCTACATCTGTCCTCTAATATTAAACCAAATTCCTGTTGATGTTCCTCTTATGGAGGGATTTCATAACTTGCAGAGGGAGACTGGGAATGAGAGCGGGAAACTCCTCTGGAGTGGTGAAGATAAACGTGAGTTTTCTTAATACTTTAAAAACCTGATTTAACTGTAATCCTCATGTCCTGACAGACTTATTACTAGAAGATCAAAGCCACACACACAACATGATGACTCATTTATCATCATGTGACATGAACGCCTGTAATGTCAATAATGTCCCGTTAAGTTAAATATGAAGTTAATCATTCGTCAGGTCAGGTCATCTTCCGATCATCCGTGTCCCGGTCGGGGGGCAGCAGTTTCAGATGGGAAGCGCAGACGTTCCTCTCCCCGGCTAAATCCACCAACTCCTCCGGTAAAATTCCGGAGCGTTCCCAAGCCAACCGAGAAATGTAATCTGTCCAACGTGTCCTGGGTCCGGCCCGGCAATGCGAACCAAACTCTGACTCTACAGAGATTGGACGACCCGTAGCAGCGAGCCATCCATATTTCTCCAAATCACTCCAATTCTTCCCCGCCATCAGCTGGAGAAGAAGGAGAATACCAAAGAAGTGATTTCTGGATGTGTTGAGAGAGGACATGCAGTTGGTTGGTTTGAAAGGAGGAATAAAACAGATGATCCGCTGCGGAGACCGTTAAATGGAAGAGCCAGAAGAAGAAGAAAGAGGCTGAAACAAATTGTTTAGTCTTCATGGAAACATTTCAAACAAATCCAGACTAAGTTAAGTAAGTAAGGCTTTATTTATACAGCACCTTCCCAGACGTCAAAGCCGCAAACAGGATGTTTGGATCGACTTTGCAAAGCTTTATCTACAAATTCGTCAATCGACACCAAACCCAGACCACAAGGTGACATCATAGAACCAACAGACTCAAAATGTAATCATCTGTAGGATATGCCAAAGTCTACCTCTGGAACATCTCCCTCATCTCTTGTCCTTCTCACAGATGTCGTGTAGCAACGCGGTTGCTATCTGTTGTTCATTCTGAAGATTCCGGCACGAGTCTGGTATTCCCACAACAACCGGTAAATATGAAACCTTTGTTTATTTGTAATAATCTGAGAATGTTGGTGGAAGTGTCTTAATCAGACACACAGTATACGTAATATTTTAATATAAAGTGTATTATCACAAAATCTAAATACCTAATAAGCCAAAAATGTTTTTTTATTGTATGGCTAACTAGCAAGCTAACCAACGCACATGCTAACCGCTGTTAAGCTACCTGCCGAAGAAGCGAGCTGGATTTGACCAGCAGCAATTACTCTTTTTCTTACCCTACTGGGGTTTTAGAGACTAGGGAAAATTCCTAGGTTACAAATGAGAAGTAAGTAGCTTGTCATCATTTACCTTTATCCACCTTTGATGAAGGAAAGTTCTTTCATTTATATCCTAGAACATTCACGGGGGTTAAATTTATCAGTATGAAATATCAAACACAATGTCACATCAATGCTGTATAATCCTCGCGACAGCTTCATCAGGTTTAGAACTGTGGGATCTGTTCAAACTGGAGTCATAATGAAGCACGGACCCCCCCATCCTATATGTACAATACAGTCATGTAGGGTACCCAGCTTATGGGGTGGGCAGGCACCATCAGCCGGGGAGCAATTCATGGGGGTCAAACAGCATTCATCAGGTCTGAGAGAGAGAGAGAGAGAGTGAGAGAATAAAACAATGGTCTGAAAGTCTAATTATATGCCTTATGGAGAAAGAGAGAGGAGGACAGACTCTGCCTCAACTTGTTCTGAACCTTCATTCATTTTCTTTACAGGACTTTCAATGATTTCCAGTCTTTATTGTCACTCACTCATGTTTGTAAATACTTTATTCTGCTCCTCTCTGCATTCATGGCTGATGAACAGCAGTGGTAAACTGAAAATTATGGGCAAATATCAATTTATATTTTGGACAATTTCTCTATTATTTGGTCTTTTTTTATTTTTATATCAGTTAAAATGTTTGTGGAGACGTCAAACCGGTGCAGGACCCCTCAGAAGGGACAACAGAGACCACATCCTGTCGTACCACAGCATTGAACGCAGGAGACACGTTTGTTAGGGCCATGCCTCCATCTTTTATACGGCCTCAAGACAAGATGAAGATGTTTACCACCGGCACTGTCTCTCCTGCTGAATGAGAGAGAGAGAGAATATCTTTATATGACACGTATCCCTACACACACTGCGTCTGCCAAAGTACACAAACATGAATTCCTCTGATGTTTGGGAAATCTTTTGCAATAAAAAAAATCCCCCATTCTCTCTAAATAAATAATCCTCCCAGTCCATGTTTGTTTGTTTTAGGTGACCACACTGTCAGTGTCAATATCTCCTGATGACTGATGTGGTCCATGACCCCTTGTCCTACCCACCACAATTCACCTCACTCTTTCAGTTTTCCGTCTATTTCCGTTGACGATGACTCCACACATTCATTCATTCTCTGCACAGACAACCAAATGAGAAACAATCTCAACTCACTGAATTGTTTACAACACATATGTCAAACACGAAGCCCGCGAGACAACAATTTTATTTCTGTAATAACTGGCCTGCCGTTATGCAGCACAAACTCCGTAGATACTACAAATCCCATAATGCACTGCCATAGCTGATGCGTCTATCAAGAGAGCCAGAACTCTCCTCCCTCATCCTCTGTTGTCAGATATTAGCATTTATCCTGTCCTTAAAAGAGATGCTGCAGAACCCTGGAGGGGATATGGACCAGAAAAAAAGTTTTAAAACGCTAAATAATAAACGTTTCAGTAAGTCGCACGCGTGATTAGTAAATAGAACGCACGTTTTAATAAACTGGCGGGGGTTGTTCACGCCCTCAAGCCGTTCACATGTTTCAGAGCTGTTGTGTTAAAAACAAGAATATGTTAAGTTGCCTACATTTAATGAAATGCACCTGTAGGCAGTTCATGTTTCCTGAGGTGCAGCTGCTCCTGGCTGCATTGACCGATACTATTAGTCTATTTTTACTGTTTAATTGTGAAAGAAGAAAGAAACGGCCAAATCAGCCCAGACATTTACCGAAAGTTGTTAAAAATGTGTTTCAGTTGATATTGTTTATTAAAAAACAGAAGTATTTTTACATATAACTTGAAAAATATAGTTTTTCTGGCTGTTGTTGATGCCTGTGAATAAAAACTTTTCATCGGAAATGATTCCAAGAAACTCTGCTGATGGAGAGGGAACAATAAAAATTAAATATTCTGCTCTATTTTGAATTTTATCTGTAATTTTAATATTTACTTTTCCGTCAGTTTGTTCGTAATGGTATGAAAATGAGAAAATGAAATGGAAATAATACCTCAGATTAGACAATTTGAGTGCCGGTGGCCCCCTATGTGTTTGAGTTTGACACCCCTGGTTTAAAAGAATAAAAGACCAAATGTTTGGTCATGTTTGTATTGAGTCAGTTTTGAGTGAAGGATTGTTTTCTTCTCTTTCAGTATTTCCAGCCTGGTCCAGATTTACGTTTGAACCCTGCAGTTTTCCTCTGCGGGCTCAAGCTCTGTCAAAAGGCATATGAGCTGTCTTTGAGCAGGAAGTGGAAGCGCTCTCACTAACTCTGGGCTGGACTCAAGTATGGACCTGGATTTGGACACGTGAAAGTAATTACATCTGGCTCTTTGTCATTCTTGTCAGGTTCAAGGTTGGCGCTTTTTTAGAGGTAGGCCGGCTGGAATATTGACAAGCTGGCCAATACCTGTAGGAAAAACCTCTTTAATTAAATGTATTAAATAATTTCTATTTAAATTAAGAAATTTCATTCTGTTATTAGACTTTTTTTTTTTGGTTGAATCAAGTTACATAGTTCTATTTAGTTAGTCCTCACATGCTTTAGTATGCCAAAAAAAGAAATCCTATAATGGAATAATGGCCATTATTAATACCTATCCTGAGTGGCCACTCTGACCTGTGGTGTCCCCCAGGGCTCCATCTTAGGCCCCTTACTCTTTTGCATGCATTGCTGTCACTGGGTCATTATTATAAACTGGTTCAGTCACATTTTTCAGCAGTAAATTGTGACTAAAAATGAGCTCAACCAAACTGTTGAACAGGACATCAAAGGGTTCAGCACCACATCTTTAGTTACCCCTCAGGTAGGGGTATTTCTACCTTTAATCCAGACAGATTCATTTTTATTCCACCCTATCCTTACTCCACAATGTAGGGATGAGTTTCCACTGACCTCAGGACACTACAGAAATCCACCAGTTCAAATGGCGTCTTTACCCACAAACAAAAGTTTGAAATGAAATGAATTGCACTTTTATCATCCTTACCTGAAAGAACAGACTTCTATGAAAAGACTGTGTGTTACCTTCGTGGGAACATACAGTACCCCCTAAACAGAACATGTAAGCAGGCACCAGGTATGCCACAGATGTGACAAGTGAGTAATAATGAGTAATTCACCAGGATGGAAAGAACGGTAGAAGGCAGGACGGGGACGGTGACTCAGAATGAGCTCAGCAAACAAACTGAACTGGGGAGGCTCAGGTTGTTGGGGCAAGTCCAAGTCTGGAGGTGGGAGTGATTCATGTGCATCGCGGAGGAGAACACTGTCCCGAGGGGATACCAGTCCTAGAGAGCTTTCATTGCCTTCATCCAGCCAAGAACATACTGAGGACAAAGACATCACAGCCAGGGCCAACGGAGAAGACATTGACAGGAAGTAACGGGATATTATCTCAGAATCAGAATCGGCTTAAGAGGCCAAGTATGTGCTCACATAAAAGGAGTTTGACGCCGGTTTTTTCCTTTCTCACACAGGAGACAAGTATAGGAACAACAACATACATTATGTCCTACATAAACAACAAGAATTAGGATGTTTTAGTACAACTGGCGCAAGTAATAAACTGACGCCACAGAATAAATATCGTAGTTTTTACACTTACATAGTGCAGAATGTAGACGACTTTGCTGTCCATGAAAATGAGAGTACCTCTTATATTTACATGATTGAATGTGCATTTATCTGTAGTACAGACTGCAGTAGGATGTAGTAGCTGTTTTAGTGTTCTGGGGTTATGGTCTCTATGTGACAGCTTTAATTGTTCATCAGAGTGACGGCCTGTGGAAAGAAACCCTTCATATGGCGGGATGTTCCTGTGTGCAGAGCTCTGTAGCGTCTGCCAGAGGGGAGACGTTGGAAATGTCCATTTCCAGGGTGTGATGGGTCCGCTGCGAAGTTTCCAGACCGTTTCCTGACCCCGGATATTTAAAGGTCATGGATGGATGGCAGGTTGGCTCCAATGATGTGTTCTGCGGTCATGTCAGTCCTTTGGAGCTTCTTCCTGTACAGTCTGGTGGCAGTTCCAAAGCAGACAGTGATGGAGGATGGACTGGAATGGCACCGTGTAGAACTACACGAGCAGCTTTTGAAGCAGGTTGAACTTCCTGAGCCGGGACAGGAAGCACATGCTCTGCTGGGACTTCTTGGCAATGGTAGTGACATTGAAGGTCCTGGGAGATTGTGGATCCGAGAAACCTGAAGGTTTCCACAACCAGTAAAGTGTTCTTGTGTACAGTGATGTAGGGGGGGGGTCAGTATTGGGTCGCCCTGATTATAAATGGTTCTTACAAAGGTTTTAAACTTCGGTATTCATGTTGTAATCGAAGAAGTTCAACACACACTTTTTGCTGGAATCGATCTACTTTTGAGTTGTTCCCACTTTATTCAGAGAACATCATCTGGGAAAATGCTTTTTGTCCTGCAGTAGATATAACATTTAATCCATCCTTTGTAGTTGGCTTCCATTGGTCTTTTCCCTTCCTCCGTGCCTCTTCATGCCTCTCGCTTAGTGCCACAGCCATGCGATTTAGCCGTTTTGACGTAGTAGTGGGAACTTTGCCAAAGCACGTGTAACACAGGAAGAAAGTCCAGGAGGAGAGCGTTGTAATTAGTCTAATAAATGTTTTCACTTGGATATATTCGAAACAAAGCAGTGCTTATTATAGCAGGCCCGGGTTTTATTGTGAGAGCTTGTAAGCAGATGATGTCTTCTGCCTTGAGTCAGAGGCCACCGCTTTTCTGCGGCAGTGAAACAATTTAACAGGAGCCCTTTCCACTATTAAACCCGTGTTCTGCTACATCTAAGTTAAACTGCTGCTCTATTCCCCAATACGAGGATGTAATAAATGCATCAATGGTTCTGGCTTTCATGTTGCTGAGAGTGCTTTTTGCTACTTTTCCTCTAATCCTGATAAAAGATATAAAGAACAGACACCACTCTAAAGGCCCACTGTTTTTAATTAAGTAGCATAGATGCTTAGGACTCTCGATGAAATGGTAGCAGAGCGCCGACGCTTGTTGGAAACCACTCAGAAGACCTAAACAGTAAAGCGGGGTCGAATTATCTCCAGAAACTGTCAGACGTGTGAATTCAGTAGACTGCGGTGCTCATTACATATCATTAGAAAAACATTTTGTAAGCTGTAATATCTCCAGTTTGTAGATACACACAATCCTTACAACTCAGCTTTAATGGTCTGGACCCAAAGGCTCTTGCAATAGATGTGGCTTTCGAGGGGGTGTATGTGTGGGCAAGAGGGGGCAGAAAGGGGGTCAGGCGCATTCACCACTGGGTGTCGGCCCGACAAAATTGCTGCCACATGAATGGTCTTGTGTTTTTAGAGTAACTGGAGTGACAGAGGTGTAGAAGAGGGTTTTCTATGTGATCCGGGTAGGTAGGTGTTTTAAATAAAGCTGCAAACAGAGCGCAAACATCTCTACATGAGGTGGGATGACTGGGGGGGACAAAAAAGGCATTGGTGAGGGATAAGAGAAGGCCTTTGCATTCTGGTCGCCTTGTGGTAAATGCTACAAAGCATCCAGTCAAAGAGCCCTCGTTGGCCTCTAATTTGATGCGTCCTGTGTTGGTTAATGAAGCCACAAGTTAGCCGGTCAGACTCAACAGTAGGTGATATATTTAGCCAGCTCATGCAGTGGTTGTTTTTAGGTGACAGAGCGGTCTGTTGCGGCCTTCTCGGTCGCGGCCTGTTTGTGAAGTGAAAAACCCAGAAAGCTGTGGTCTTTTGCCAAATGGGGATCTTTAGCTCACTCCCAGCGTGAACTGAGAGTGAAACGCAGAGGCAGCACTTAGCCAACGTTCTCCGGATGTCAGACTGGAAACGCTTGGCTTTCAGCGATGAGCCTTAAAGAACCATTTCAATTTTCTGTCCATGTTTGTCGGTGGTCAGTTTGCAGTGGTATCAGGCTAAGAAGGGTACTCCTAATGTTCCTTTCCCCAGAAACACCCTCCAGCTCAAATCCGGGGGATCCCAAGGATTTCTCGGGCCAGATGAGCTATATAGTCCCTCCAGTGAGTTCCAGGTCTACCTTGCGGCCCCCACCCAGTTGAATGTATCGGGTAAACCTCCAAATGGAGGCGTCCTGGAGGCATCCTAATCATATGGTTCCTTTTGGCATGTAGAATCAGCGTCTCCACTTTGTACAGTATCACTAAAGCTGAGCCCAGCCACCCTATGAAGGAAGCTTATTTCAGCAGCATGTATCCTTGACCCCATTCCTTTGGTGGAGGTGCGTTTATACCTCACTTCGTCTTCGTCTTCAAATGTTTTCTGGCTATAATTTCTCAATTGTGTCCAATTTAGCACAAATTTGGTGCATATTCATGAACTCAAGGTGGTCTATCTTGTATATATCATATTTTACTCTAGTATTTTATAGCTCATACCCACTAGGGGGAGCCTTTTCTATGACATTTTCGGACATAACTTCACATTTAATTTAAGTAGTTCATTCAGGGGGATTGATTCGTCAACGCAAGTGAGTAAAGGGGCTTTTTTGGGGAAGTACCCTTCTCCACTCATCTTATTCAAAGTACCAAGCATACAATAAATACAGGATCTTAAATTGCTGGAAAGTTGATTAATCCGTGTAACATTCAAGGAAGGCTCATAAAAACCTAAACTCTACACGATATGACCGTAATACATTATTTGGGACTTTAACAATGGAAATGCTTAGTCTCCCAGCCACCCAGAGTATTTAGTGGGCAAAATGACCTTTTCAACACCACATCTCGTCCCGTTTTCAAATTCTTAACACCCACTATTTATTCCAAGCAGGTGGTCAAAATGAGGCCGCTGGAAATCCCTCCTGTTTCATCCATGTTGCTTTACACCCAGCTTTTATAACGTAATGTGGCAAGCATTACACAATGAGGAGCTAATGATATATTTTCTCAGCTGGATCATGGGCATTTCACAGTGGGCCCGACCCTGTGTAGCGTCACAGTAAATTAGTGTGCGCCATCAAGTAAAAAGTGAACAGCTTGCCAGAGATTTGCTGGCTTGGGATTCATAGGGAACCCGCTATACCGCACAGTTGGAGGGAAAACCATAGGAGATATTGAGCCTATGAGGAAAGGAAGCCCGCTTTCAGTGAGAAGTAAGTGGGAGTGTATAAAAACCCAGACTTCACCCTCTGACAGCTCGGAAATATCCTTCTAAATAAGGGGGAAAAGTGGATTTGGCCAAACATCTTCATTCCGGCCATGGAAATTCCTCTATGCTGGTTTGGTTTGACACCATCAGTGACTTTTAACGGAAGGGTTTAGCATAGCAGGCTTCTGCTGACCAGAAGCCTCCATAGAATGCTCCCACAATTCACTTCAAATAAACTTCAATCAGGTGAGACGGAGATTGAAGGTTAGAAGAAAGTGTATCACCACAGATATGTGATTATTTGTCCTAGAACCTTTTGTGATCAGATTCTTTTCTATATCTATACTTTGGACACTGGATACTGGTGGTGGTGGCTGATGACTCTGCATTGAGGGTGCGAGAACCAGCAGCATGAAATGACTAGATGAACGTAGAGAATCATATTTATAAGAAAGCAGCTGATGATGATGAGGATGAGGCTAAGCATGAAGGTGAGTCACCGTGATTGGACGGATGTGTCCGGCTGAATGAACACAGCTGAAATCAGCTGAGGTCTTAGATCGTGCAGCAGGTGACTGAGACTGAGCATGTGTAAAGGTGTGAATAGTAAAGTGGGAGTAGTGGGAACTGTGGCCCGAGTGTGTAAGAAGATAGTCTTTCCGACTGAACTTTTAATTGATGTTCATTATATATCCCCGAAACAACAGGTATATATATTTAATACCCACATAGACCTGAGAGCCAGGAAGACCAGGAAGAACTGGATAGATTTATGTGTAAAGTCTGCAGTATGTTTCCGACACTAGGGGGAGCTTTATCTCCAAATGCTATGGGCCTAATTACTAATAATTACATTGTTATATTGCATTGTAATAATTGAATCAATCCAAATTTGGCGCATATCAATCAACTCGAGGAGATTTATCTTTCATTCATTATGTTCCACTCCAGTAGTTCAAATATTACTCACTAGGGGGAGCTTTTATTTTATGAAAAACATTTTTCAGACATAACTCCTTGACCGTTGGCCTGATTATGTGTAAATTTGGGTGCATATGAATCGAATCGAGAAATCTAGCCTGTTTTCATCATATTTTATTCACCAGTCGGAGTTTTTCTTTGAGAACCAATGTTCCTAATTTTTTTTCCAATTTAGTCCAGTCTAATTTAATTAAGTGTCACCTTCAAGTGGAAATATAAGCAAAAACAAATCAAATGAATTGAAATAAAGTGAAATCTGAAAAGCTACTCAACTCCAATTTAGGGAAAACAGGTCTGTGATAAATCAAGAGGTAAAAAGAGAAAAGAGATGAATGGCAGTGGGAGAAAAAAGAACCTATATATAATTATGAACAGATGGATATGGATCGGCTAGAGGAGATCTGTCTTGGATATTTCGTTTTGTTCTAATGGATCATATTTTACTGACTAGGGGAAGGTTTTTTGTCTAAGGTGCTCTGGACAATACTTCACATTTAATTTTAGGAGTTCAATCAAGGGCATTGTGTTTATAATGCAGGGGATTGGGGACTGAAACTACAACCTACCTCACACACATGAAAACATAAACATATACACACACATACAAACCCATACACACACATACAGACATATACACACACATACAAACATATACACACACATACAAACCCATACACACACATACAGACATATACACACACATACAAACATATACACACACATACAAACCCATACACACACATACAAGCATATACACACACATACAAACATATACACACACATACAAACATATACACACACATACAAACCCATACACACACATACAAGCA